>LJJS01000434.1:0-45218 GCA_001447215.1 Diaporthe aspalathi
TTGGTGTACGAGTTGGGGGGGTGTACGGCAAGGGTGGGTGGCATGGTAGGTACTTCAGCACTTAGTAGGTAACAAGTCCACGCTCTAGCGCCCAAAAAGGACAATATATTACGTGACAACTTCGTTGAATTCTGGGTAGAAGCAATTCAAAACATAGTAGCAGCACATGCCTAGAATTAATTAACGTATATGTTGGTAAAAGTTGGAGATGGACGGTTTTTTGGTGAGATTTGGAACCCGTGGCCGGCTTTCTCTGCCGGGGGGCTGACAAGTTGGGCGGGTGGACTGCATTGCCTGGCGAGAACCTTGGAATCCACAACTGAATAGCACCCCCCCTGAGCCCACTGTCATTTTTATACCGAGGTCCCAGGGTCCCTGACCCACGCCTACGGGCCGGGACGCTCTTATCACCAGGCACGCTGGCACGCAGGCACACAAGCACGACATTTGTTATCGTCCGGTGGTTTCGAGGAATCGGGCCACTATCGCGAAATTGGCTAGGCTTCTCAGGGTCCGTCAAGATTAGGAGCCCGTCAGCCCGTCAGACAGGTCCCCGACTAAGCAGCTCGCTACCTTGGCGCCAAGGGGACCACCGGCTGTTCTGAAGGCACCGAGCCTGCTTGCGGCTACTTCGAGACACCAGCGCCGCTTCAAGGCGACAAGCGCCGCCGACATGACCAGTGCAATAGGTCGGGAGACACGAGAGGAGGCTTCAGCGTCACGGAAAGGGCCGAATCAGGACCTGGCAGCAGCAGATGACGGCCGGACGGTATTACGATTAATAACGCAGGCGCAAGCACGCGGTTGTCACGCAAACACATGTACACGCACACTGAAAGACAGAAAAACTCAGGTGAAGACACCATTTGATGGAAGAAAACACAGAGCACAGAGTGGCAAAAAACGCTTGGGCAGCGTCGAGCACAGAACAAGCATCCAGCCGGCCGTGTGTTTCGCAAACGATTGGAGATACTCTGTCAAGCTCTAGGCCCGTCCGGACCCAAGCAGAGCGTGTGCACAGACATTGGCGGCCCTAATAATGGAGAGGTGCCAATGAACGCATGTTAATAATACCACTGACACACATGGCGAGAGGGCCCTGCTTTCCCTCTGTCCCCATGTGCCCTGTGTCCTGCCCTGTGTCCGTCCCACGAGGGGCCCCTGCAGGAAACTGCGCCTCGAAACATGCTTCCTTCAAGGGCTTGGCTGAGCCACTGCGTATTCCTGCGTATTCAAAGCCGAGTACGGTGGCACGGAACACGGAACACAGGCCCAAAAAATGTCGCCCCTCTTCCTTTTTCCCTCCCCCAAAAGCCAGACGGTCAGACCCGGGCCTTTGGGTTTGGACCCTGGATAAATCAATCTATACCCCAGCTTTTCCCTACCTAATCCTGGACCGGGAGGCGCCCGCCACCCTTCATCATCACCTCCTCCCGTACCCTTCATTTTCACTCCACCTCTCGTCATCATCACTACTCACGCCTTCCTCTACGCCAATGTCCCGGCTCTAGCCAGTTTACCAGGCCCAAGTGTATTCCTCCTACACTACTACAGCTTCTGATTGTTCCAATATATCCTGCGAATATATTACGGTCCAAATATCGGCATGACCTAGACTACACTCTCGAGAATTATGGCTTCCCAAGGTGACACGGTCTTCCCCTTGATCCCTGCGCCAATGGCGTTGGCGGTAGACACTTTCACGGCCGCAACCAGCGCCCGGCGTTCTCCCAATCCGTCCAGGAGTGTCTCGTCAGCGGACAGGACAGCAACAACAGCAACATCATCATCCTCAGCAGCAGCAGCAGCAGCAACAACGTCGTCTCGGCCCAAGAATCCCAGGCACCCCGTCTTCAACGAGGATATCTTTTCCAAATTCTACACCACCCCGTTCATGGTCTTCCACTTCGCCCTCTACGGCGCCGTGCCCTTCTACTACCTGCTCCATTACTCGCCGTTCCGGGACTTCGGCTCCGATGCCATGGACAAGGTGGTGAACTGGTCCCTCTTCGTCCTCACGCAGTACGTCACTGCTGTCATTGTCACGTCATGGGGAGGGCGGTATCGCGTACGGAAGGATGTGTTTGCGTGCGTGCTCATCGTGGGTGTTCTCGCTGGTGCGACGTGGCTGAAGGCATTAGCCAGCGGGATGGCTGTCTCTAAGGGATGATGAGGGTTCGGGCGGGGATCTGTTTGGGAATGGAGATATTATCGTCTTGACAGAAGGGCATTCTGTCCGACAAACCGCAAACCTATGAGGACTATGAGTCTCAGACGAGCATCCTTGGAATCCGGCAACGACACTAGACGGGCGATTCTCTGACGAGCAACCTAAGTACAGGTACAACAAAGACCTAGAAAACTTCATGAGGCCGTGTCAGCATTGAATTCAGTACATGGTCGCACGAAAAACAACTTTACACCATAGATTGTGTGCCGGATAAAGCACCAGCAATGGGCATCGAATGCAAGTCTAACATTGAGCCCCAAACACAACTTCTCAACCAGCCACAAGTAGCCCAAGCTTCAGTTCAGTTTGAGACGAGTGATTCCACGTCCATGTCTGCCGTCCTATAAAATCCCAAGGATTTGAGCATAGGTTTGTCGTCGAACCGGTACAGATAAGCTGGCGCTCCTTGACTGTTGTCACTCGCGAAATGTTGGTACGGATACCATGAGGGGATGCAGAAGGTGTCGCCTTTCTCCCAGGTGAACTTCTTGCCACCGATTGTGGTATATCCCGAGCCTTCGACCACGTGGTATACAGAGGATGCAGTCTCCTGCACAACGGGACTCGCCTTGCCTGCGCCAATCCGGGCGGCAGCCCCTCCCAAGGTCTTGCTCACTGCCGTTGGAACAATGTCAGCATGCCTGAATGATGTCTGATTCCTCACTGTTGAGGATACGCCACGAGAAACAACTCACCTTCCGAGCCATCCTCCTTCAGGTACCGCAGCTCAGCCCAGCCCCCAGGGGCCCCGTCGAGCCTCGCCTTCATCTCGGACCAAGGGAACACGAGCGGTGACGAGGCCGAGTCGACATCCTCGGCCGGGTACCGCGGCTCGGCAAAGTGCTCGACAAAGTGCACGGGGAAGTGCTGGAAGCAGGGCAGGTCGAGCCCGTCGAGCCAGACCATGGGGCCGGAGCCGTCCTTGCCGTGGTCGTGCCAGTTCCACCGCGGCGTGACGATGACGTCCCCGCGCCGCATGGCGATGCGCCGCCCGTGCACGGCCGTGAACCCACCCTCGCCCTCGATGATGAAGCGCATCGCGAACGCAGTGTGCCGGTGCGCGCGCGCCGTCTCGCCCGCCATCACGAGCTGCAGGCCCGCGTACAGCGTGTCCGTCGTGAAGGGCGGGTCCCGCGCCGGGTTCGCCAGCATCAGCACCCGCCGCTCCGCCTGCGACTCCGGCACCAGCTTGCCGGCCTCGAGGAGGCTGGGCCGGATCTCGGAGTACCGCCAGGCGTGTGGCTTGCAGCCGGGGTCCGGCAGCGGCGGGTTCAGGCGGGCCATCTGGAGCCATAGCGGCTTTGTGTGGGCCTCAGCCGCTCGGTCCAGGAGGGCTTTGGTTGCATCCTTGGCCCGGGTTTCTGTTGCGGTGGTGGTTGCCATTTTGTAGTACTTGAGGAGGAGTATATGGATTAGTTCAGTTGGGTCCAGCTGCGCGAACAGATGCTCCCGGTGGCGCCAACGAGGAACTGCATCCTTATAGTCTGCACGGAGCAGAAGTCGCAGTGGTATTACGGATCGCTGCTCGCTGCTTGTGCGTCTTGAACCAACTTCCACGTATGGAAGCGCATTTGGTGTTGATCGCTTCCCCGGCCCGGATTTAGGGAAGCTTCTCCGGCTGTACGAAGCACTGACACGCGGCAGAGGAAGTTGCCGACGGGGGGCCAAGAAGAGACGTGCGCACTGCGGGGAGATTAAGCTCAAGGTTCCGACCAGATTTCAACGAGGCATTCTCCCCTTTCTATTCAACACTCGTCGTGTTGGCCCCGCCGCGAGAGTCTGGAAAGCCAACACAAATACGCGTAAAGAAAAACACCAGATCATGACAGGCTCCATCCGGGTCTCGCTTCCGGACAACGAAAGCACCGCCGGGGCCGACGAGGACTCCTGTGGGTCCCCGGACGGGTCCCCGGCTCGGCCACGGCCGCAGAAGCGCCGCAGGATTCCGGTCGCGTGCGGTGCTTGCAGAAGCAAGAAGTCGCGGGTAAGCTTAGCTCCCCAACAAGCGGGATCCAATCCGGGCAGAGCGGGAGAGACCAGTGCGTGTGGGGAGATCTTGCCCGTGGTCCTCCTTTGGTGTGCTGGAACACTGCTGACCTCTCGGCCGCAGTGCGATGGCTCTCGGCCGAAATGCTCCAGCTGCCAGGCCCTCAATATCGAATGTGTATACCTTGCTCCGCCAATAGCGACGACCACGCCTGTGCCCAGAGCGTGAGTGTATTCACAACGTGACTCTATTTGAAGGCTTGCCGAGCTGACTCCGGGGGACGCAGGTTTCTCCAGCTTGTCGAGTCCAGGCTGTCCCAGCTTGAAAATGACGTGCGATCGTTGAAGAGCCAACAGAGCGAGGGCGGCAGTCTTCCGGGCTCTATCACAGTGGACAGAAGATCGAGAATACAGATCCACCAGGCTCCTACTACTGTGCACGAACCAGACTCGGAGGAGTCTGTGGTGAGCCCGGATGCAACCGATGGGATCGGGTCCATTGAGTTCACCAAGGAGGACGACTCTGGCTATTACGGTAGCAAGACCCCGACCCTTCTGTCTATCTTGGTGACGATATGTCTTGGCTGACCGTTATCAGGACCATCTTCCAATATTGCATTTACGCGTAACATCCGAAGGGCTCTTTCTACGCTGCTTTCCCAGAGTTTAGCACGACGCTCTCACAGACTCGGGTCCTCAAACGGGCCATCGCTAGATGTATCCCGCCCACAAACACCAAACAAAGAAGCGGCCAGGCCAACTGCTGAAGCGCCCGGCAGCTCGAACTATGGCTCCGAACCCAGAAACGACTGCCTGACTCTCCCTCCAGACGATGAGATGGATGCTCTGGTCGACCGCTTCTTTAGGGATACGGGTGCTTTGTTCCCCTATGTCCACCCCCAGACTTTTCTGGAGACATATCGCCAGACCAAGAGCATTGGCTTCAGGAGGTCCAGACGGTCATGGCTGGGTTTGCTGAACTCTATCCTCACCATGGCCGTTTTCACCTCTGGCAGCATCTGTGGGACCGCGACGGAAAGAGGTGCAAAGGCTGAAGTCTTCTTCGCGCGGGCTAAGGCTCTGTGTCTCGACCAGATGCTGAGTGGCTCCAGCCTCGAGAAAGTGCAGGCCATGCTCCTCATGAGCCAGTACCTTCAGGGGACACACCGCTCGGTCATGACCTGGAACATGCACGGCATCGCCGTCAAGGCGGCCTTCCAGCTGGGCCTGCATTCGACACCGTCACTGAACGCCTACACACCACTCGAGCGCGAGACACGGATCCGGACCTGGTTCGGCTGTGTCATGCTTGACCGGACTCTGAGCATGACCTTTGGTCGACCCCCCGCGATTCCGGACTCGTATATACGCACCCCACTGCCGCAACCGTACAGCGGTACGGACAGCGTTCCCAGCTCAGAGTTTGCTGTGAATGATGCTATGAGCATCCACTTCTTCGTTTCTACTATGTGGGTTTTGAAAGCCGTTCCTGCCCCTGTCAACCCATAGCTAATTGCTGGGTTCCTCAGTACGCTGTATAAAATCATGTGGAATATCCTCGACACACTTTACGATTGCAACATAGCATACTCTGATAACAGTATCATCTCTCTCACGACAAAGATCCTCCAGATTGAATACCAGCTCCTCGAATGGCAAGCCTCTCTTCCACCTTTATTAACACTTACGAGTCCCGCGGAACTCCGCAACGACAATGACTTCTGTCTGGCAAGGCGTTTTCGGGTCATCCTGACACTTAGACATCACAATGTCCGCCTCCTCGCTTATCGTCGCATACTTGACATCTACCTCGCCAGCATCGAAAGGGGCAGAGGCTACAATACCCATGAGTCAATGCTGATAGAGGTTGGTGAGAGGAGCAAGAACGCCTGTCTCCACACAGCGTCCGAGTTGATCTCCATCGTCAATGTTATCACTCATTCCCCCGAGCCCAAGTTCGGCCTCCTTGGTGCTTGGTGGTTCACGCTATACTACAGTAAGTGGCTGCTCACTACACTAACTTTGAATCATCAAATACTCGGTGAATCGCCCACTAATAACCTGCAGCTCTCAATGCCGCTCTTACCGTAGCCACAATGGCCTTGTGCAATCATCCCAGCAGCCACATTCCCGCTGCGCCTTGTGAAGCCGGTGGTATATCCAACCAGGCCCTGAAGGATTCCTTGGCAGAAGCCTTATCCTGTCTACCCTTGATCGACAAGGGGAATAGGATGGTTGAGAAATGCGCGAAGTTTGTCGCCACCCTGCAGCAGTGTCTGAACCTGCTAGGTAAGCTTTCGTCAAGGGACAGAGGACCATCTCTCCAGGGCTCTTCTAATTCATCTTTCTACACAGACCAGGCCGGGCCCGATGATGTCTCCCAGGCGAGGCAAAGCACTAACGGTCATATGCCCGTCGGCGCTCTTCGAGGCAACCAAAATGGGCAGTACCCATACGCTCCTGTGCCTATTGACGCAGTCAATCTTGACCTCACTGCATTGGGGTGGGAAACGGATAGTTTCTTATCCTCTCTCAGCACCGGCTTCATGGAAGGGTTTCAGGAAGCAGATTTGTTCTGCTAGTCGGGTTATTGCAGGCGCAGGCGTGGGGGGCAATTAGCGGTAAAAGTGATCATCATTCTACCAAACCCGACATCAAATAAATCAAAATACGAAACTGCCGGCTCTCTCGAAACCGGGCAGCCTAAACACTATCCACTCCGTTCAATCAGCTCACCCACAGCCCCCTCCCAAGCTTTCCCCATAACCCTCTCAGCGTCATAGCCATAAGCCCACTGCTGCGTGGCAGGGTCACTCCACTGGTTTGGGCTACTAAGGAAATGCCTCCCCTCCACCTCGGGCCTCATCGCCTCGTCCCTCGCCTCCTGCAGCGGCCCGTCGCCAAAGTGCCAGATCATCGAGTTGACCATGCTCGCCTCCTGCATCATCCCCGTGCGCCTCACCCGCTCCCTCTCAAACACGCGCAGGGCGAAGCCGACCTGCTTCGGGGACGCGACGCGGCTCAGCGCCACCGCCAGCGCGGCCCCGTCCTCGACCGCCATGGCCGCGCCCTCGGACATGTAAGGCAGCATGGCATGTGCTGCGTCGCCGAGGATGACGAGTTTCGACGACGGGGATACCCAGCTGTCTAGCGCCTCCCCGCTCATGAGAGGGGTCTTCATTGCCTTGTTGATCAGGCTGATTATGGTCGTGAGGCTGGGACACTGTCAGCTGTGATGTGGATGTGGTCTACTGGAACGAGGCTGTGACCGGATGCCAACTCACTGCGGATGCCAACCGTTGAACTCTTTCTTCATCGTCTCTAGCATGTCTTCATCGGAAATAGGTGTTGTCAAGGCGCTCCGATCTGGATGTGATAGGACCATGTTGAATGACTGGCCACCTGCGATGCAGTATGTCATGACGTGGCGGTCTTCTCCAATCCTGCAGTGAATCAGCATTGAACACCGCCTTTTACAACACAGTATCGCGGGTAATGGCGAACCAGAGATTTAGATTTGGCTGCTCCAGTACCCAAGAGACCTCAGGGATCTCCCTCATCTTTGCTACATCGACTGTTGCGCGGTACACAGCGTAGCCGGTGAACTTGGGGGCACCCCGGCCATTAGGAGCGACGATACTCCGCGCCATTGATTTCACGCCTGACGCCATGCATCAGCTGAGTAGTTACACTCCAGCGGCTTGCGGGATCGTGCGGTCAACTCACCATCAGCGGCAACGATAAGATCCCCCTGGAAGACACTTCCATCGGCCAGGTTGATCGTGGCGGTATCAGCATCGTACCTTGCGACCTTGCTGTTGAGGCGCGTCTTGACGCCCAGCGCCACGGCCTGCTCGTAGAGAGCCGTGTGCAGGTGGGCCCTGTGCACGACATAGTACGGAGTCTCGTAGTGCGAGCTGAACTCGGCCGTCAGGTCCGTGACCCCGATGACGGCGCCGTTCTGCCACCTCCGGAAGTTGATCCTCGAAGGCTCGACGGCGTGTTTGCCCAGCCGCTGCATGACGCCCCATCTCTCGAGGAGCCTGCCTGAGTTTGGCGGGACCTGTATCCCAGCACCGACCTGCCATCATGTCTCGGTGGTCAACGGGGCTTCCTAAGCGGGTATGTGATGAACACAGTTGGATGTATGTACTTACCTCCATAAGTTCAGGTGCCTGCTCGAACACGGTGACATGGTGGCCGGTCCGTCTCAGTGCGATCGCAGTAGCCAGGCCGCCGAGACCAGCACCGACAATGAGGATATCCAATTTCACCGTTGCCTCTTTGACTGCTGCGTTTGTGACAGGCGACTGGGTTTGCGAATCTCCTAGGAAGCGCAGGCAGTTTGAGGGGTACGACGTGGTCGTAAACTTGGGCGTCTCCGGTGTGCCATCAGAACAATTTCCATTAGTCCGTACATCTCCATTCGCAGTGCCCGACTTAGCCTGCGCCACGGGTCCATCTACATAAGTAGGGGCGAGTATCGGTGTTGGGAGTTCAGTTGACATCGGCATCGTGATGTGATTTTGCAAGCTTCACGGGACGACGGGCTCACTGCGAGAGGTTGAATAACATTACTCACTCGGGAACACAGAGACTTATGAAATCATTACATGATAAACGGTCAGAGGATCTTGATTTGCAGCCCATAGGTGGATGTATTCACTCCCTGTAGCGCTTGAGTCCGCGAGAGGCAATTCCCTAACTCCCCGGCCGATATATCCTCTGACCATACTTTCCCCCAAAGGCCCTAGAGGCGAGTGGTACGATCCTACACTAGAATCTTGACTACCAAAGGGATAAAAATCAAGCCGCGCGGATGCCGGTGAAGCCTCTCCCGGTGATAATGCCGACTTCCTCATGTTCGGAATTTGGGCCGCAAGTATTTCTGCGGGTTACAAATTATCCAGGCGAAATCCTTTACATCACCAGTGAATGGAACCAGAAATTGGGCCTGTAACACAATTGCCTAGAGATTTATTTGATGGGTCTAGACTAGATGGATGCCTCTGCCATCGTGGCGATTTACAGAAGTCATGCGTACCGCACCCCGTTACGAAGTGTACCAATCTTAGAGACATTGACTTCCACCTTGTCACCCGGTTTCAGCCATTGTGGTGGACTCATTCCCATTCCAACACCTGTAGAGCATGCGATCAGAATCCGTACGCCACTCATCACGGAGTTTGCTTTAACTCACCTCCCGGCGTGCCGGTCATTATCACAGACCCTTTCTGCAAAGTAGTCCCGCTTGACAAGTACGATATCAAATACGCACAGTCGAAGAGAAGGTCACCAACAGACTCCTTCTGTCTCACCTGGCCGTTGACAACCGTAGACAAGTCAAGCTTCGCAGGATCCCCAACGAGGTCAGATCTCACGAGGCACGGTCCCAGCGGCGCAAAAGTGTCAAACCCCTTCGAGAACCCCCACTGAGGTATCACACCCGCAAACGAGGGATCCCGCTGCAACTTTCGGGAGGAGACGTCGTTGCCGCAGGTGTACGCTGCAACATAAGACAACGCGTCCTCCTTGGACACGTCCTTGGCGTCCCTGCCCAACACAAAGCACAGCTCCCCCTCGTAGTCGGCCTGGTCGTCCTGGGCGATCTTTGGGATCACCACGTCCGCGCCGTGGTCAAGCACGCAAGTGTTCGGCTTGAAGAAGATGAACGGGAAAGGCGGCGGCTTCCTGCCGGCCTCACGGATGTGCTTGGCGTAATTGAGTCCCACGCACCGTAGGATGGGCACGTCGGCTTGGGATAGCGGGCCGAGGAGGCGCTTGACCGTGACGATTTCGTCCGTGATCACGGTCTGGCCGGTCGTGTCGTAGATGTCCTCGCCCTTGATGACCCTAGCCTGGAGCTTTGTGTCCTCTGTCGTGGTTCCCAGGTCAAAGTCCGGGCTGGGGAGGATCGGCTCGCCGCGGAGTGTGCGGCCATCTTCGGCCACGAAACGTATCAGTCGTTCCCACGCAACGGCCATGTCGATAATGCGATTAGTGGCAGTGTGTTACGGCGTCAAGGTTAGCTACCAACTGTAAATCTTGAGGACGAATTCCCAAAATTAATGACTTGCTGTTTGCGCAACTCTCCGGTCCTCTTTTCACTTGTTGGCGAGCCGGGGACTTGGCTAATACAGACGCCGGAAATAGGGAAACTTTCCGCGCCTCAGCCCTTCGACGTCGGGGACACCGAATATTGGCGGCGACGACACTGATTATCGTAACTGCACAGAACAATACGATTTCCATTCTTACTATTGAGCCTCTCTAGATAGGTACTGTATAGGGAGGATATTGAAAGAGCCCAGATCTCAGCAACGAAATTTTGGCCACCAGCACCATCGGCCAACCCACACCCAACCACGATGCCGTCTGGAGCTGTTGTAGCTGTAAACACAGAGCCGCGGCGTTGATAGTGCCGACGGTGTGCATCCATAGAAATGTCTAACACTTTGCCACAACTAGTGATGAGGTAATACACGCATACAGCACCCCTGGCCCGTCTAGGCTCTTCTCGGATTTCAAATTCCGGACATGACTGACGCCCTCTTAAGCAATGTCGGCCATTGCCTCAAGCTCGAGGACCATGGCACCACTGGACATGATGGCATGCAAGGTTCCACATTGCCGGCACGGCGATTCGATATCCTCAATTGCGTGTCAGCTCGTCAAGTAGCTGCTATTCCTGCGAATCACGGCCGGCGCATGCAACGGCGGCGTCGGACCTGACCCGGCCCCGAAGGCCCCAAAGTGCGTCTTTTGGACCACCACACATCTGCGTCCAGTTGAGAGGCGCTGAGCTAATATTTTCATGTTCTCCTGTACAAGGAAGGCAAGCTCAAACACCGAGGTACCATCTCCGGAGGCCGCAGCTGGAGGCTCAACGGCAGGATCTAGCGACGAAGACATGATAGGCGCATTACACGTCCTGTCTACCCTGCGAAATCAGAGGATTCGTTATATCACCTTCTTTCTTTGATCATTTCCTGGCCCGGAAATCAGTCATGTCAGATACCGGAAGAGCCAAGACCTCCCCGACCAAGGCTCGTCGGCACATCACCACGGCTTGTCACGCTTGTCGTGAAGACAAGATCAAGGTATCCTCCGACCTCCGCTGAGTCCCGTCCCCGAGTCCTCACTCCATGGCAGATTCATAGAGAAACATGTTGCTGACAGCGTAAAATTTTGCAGTGCGATGGAGCAGTACCAGAGTGCCAGCAGTCTGCCATTAAGAACAGGAAATGCACATATGCTGGGGTGGACCGAAGGAAGTAAGCACGCCCTTGCCGTCGACATTCCACCACATGTCGCCCGGCCGTCTTGTCTCGAAAAGTGTACACTTTTACTATCGATTGATCCATACCCAACTGACTGTATCAGGTTATCCCTCCGCAAGGCCGTCGAAGCCTTTTCACGGCGTGTGAACCAACTGGAGGGCTTCATCAGAGCTCATGGCCTCGCGGCACCTCCAGCCGACCCGGAAACCCATGTCACGCTGGACCAGCTCTGTACTCTTTACACCCCGGAAGGACCAAAGCTTAATGCTGTGCATAACATTCAAAAGTCTCATGCGATTTCGGACCTCGAATCGGTGGTTTTGTGTGCTCCTGCTCTTGACAATATGAGCAACCCTCGTGCACTAGGAGACTTCGACCCTTTGCGTATTGCTCCTGTGTGCTGGGAGACTGCTTCCCAGGTACCTGGGATTGCTACCAAAGGCTTTCTTGACCAGCCGAGCAATTTGACACCTACATTACCTTTCAACGATTTCTTCGACGTTGATTGGGTCGGGAATCATTCAGTTGTGGACTACGCCGGGAACGACTACCATTTCGGTGCTCTTCGACCGCCTCCACCATCGGAGAAAGCCGCCTATTTTAATTACTCTGACCCTTCTCCCCAAACACTACCCAATGGGGATGGATCTACCGACGATGAAGACCACTCGGCTGTCACAAACGAGCTGTCGCACCGCTTAGGATCTCTCCTGGTGGCTGATGACGGCGAACGGCATTTCTACGGTGCCACATCCAACCTCAATTTGGCGGGCGACGGGAATTTGCCAGTAATATACTGCAAGCGACGTGATAACGGGTCCAAAGCACAGCTTCGCAAGGAGCTTGCCGAAATTGATGAGGATCTGGCCCTCAATCTTGAGGACAACCTAGTTGAACTCTTCTTCGCCTGGCATAATTCAAGTCTTTACGTCGTGGACGAGGCAATCTTCACAAAAGCCCGCGAAGACTTTGAGCAGGGGGGAAAAGACACACCGTTCTACTCTCCATTTTTGATCAATGCCATGTAGGAGCCCCCGAAGCCTCTCACCTTTTCTCGGATGTGTACTGACTGGAGAACAGGTGTGCTGTCGGCGCGGCCTTCGCGACTGACAAGCATGCCGGCCTGTCCGCCCCAATGTCGGAGTTCTTCGGCAATCGAACCACCGACCTTCTGAATGTCGAGTTGCAATATCCTCGGATTTCAACCGTGCAGGGTCTTGCAATACTGAGCAGTC
Source organism: Diaporthe aspalathi (assembly GCA_001447215.1). Taxonomy (NCBI): domain Eukaryota; kingdom Fungi; phylum Ascomycota; class Sordariomycetes; order Diaporthales; family Diaporthaceae; genus Diaporthe; species Diaporthe aspalathi. The sequence goes on from LJJS01000434.1 coordinate 12,732, forward strand.
ACGAGGCGGCTCGCACACGAGACACCCAAGGGTGGCTCTTCAGTGGTCAGTAACCAGTATCCATCTCCCCATCGCCAAACCTTGCACCGTTCATGTCGTGGCAGCTGACGATAATGTGGTCTTTATAGGCATGGCTATGCGGCTCGCAGTAGACTTCGGTCTCCATGTTAGCACCAAAGCGTATGTCGATGCTGGATCAATGTCGGCGGAGGAAGCCAGAGGCCGCAGCGTCGCATTTTGGGGCACGTATGCTACAAATCAGTATGTTTATGCCAACGTGCACGTCGCATGCACAAACTGTGTCTGACAGGTTCACAGCATGCTGGGTCTTTACCTGGGAAGACCGTTGCACGATATGTCGCGAGCCGTCACGGCCGAAACGCCGACCGAATTCTCCATCAAACGACATCAAAATGGGGACCTCTGCCTACCACGCGGCGGAAATACCAAGGAAAATGGCACAGTAGACAATCAGGAGATCTTTGTGGACCAATGGGCCCAGCTTCCCAATATCATGTCGCCCCTAGAAGGGTCTCTGTAGGTGCTGTAGCGTGTCGGTATCTTGTATCCAACTGCTGACCTCGCTAGATATTTTGAAGCGGACGCTTCCAAGGTCGATCTCGTAAGACTTGGTCAGCGCACCTTGGAACAACTTCTCACCTGGAGACAAAACCTCCCCAGGGAACTCGAAGTAGGTATTGACAGTACTGAACCGGCTGAATGCGCTCACCAAATCCTAATTTTGCAGTGAGTCTAACGTCTCCTGTGTTCTATTGCAACCGGCATCTGATTCAAAACGCAGCATGCTATATGAATATTTCATCATACTTCTACATCGCCCCTTCGTGGCCAAGCGCTACATCCAACCGCACCCATTGATTGGCCAAGGTCCGGAGCACGCCCGCGAGATGTGTGTCAGGTCGGCGTCTCGGATATCGATTCTCCTTTCCTGGTACGACGAGAAGTACTCCATCAGCAAGGCCAACATCTTGGTTGTGCAGATTGCGTTCAGCGCCGCGCTCATCCTCGTTTACGCCACCGTGTCGGAAAGGGAGATCCAGAACCATCGCCGCTTGACCGGGCATTTGGAGATGTGCTGCCGCGCGCTGGCCGAGCTCGGGAACGTCTTCGACAATGCGACTCGCACGCTGGATGTTCTGCTCCATGCCAAAAGGAAATGGCAGGGCCGTTTGATCGCGGCGTCGGCCGGTTCCAAGCGCCGCGCCCCCTCCACAGCTGGCTCACCACCTAAACGCCCCCGCGGTTGATATTTTAACCCCGAGCTGGCCTCACCGGCCAAGCAAATGTTTGCGGTGGAGAGGGAGCGCAACGTTGATGATCTGGAGTCTCAGAAATACAATGGGATAGTATCACTTCAGAGAACGACCTGTCATGGCTGCCAGTCTGCCATTGCCCTCCTTGGACGTCAAGCATCCTAGTCTTGGAACAGCGCAAATATGAGGGGGATGCCGAATGGACAATCGCTCAAGCCGACATCTGCAAGCCATCCCTTGAAGAACCACATTGTTAGAGGAATACAGGGCGTTCAATTATGACCGATGGCTATATCGTTTGTTCCAAGTGGTACTGTCAGTCAGACGACCTGCCACAGACGGATTACTTGGTATCAGACCGCGCTATGTCTGCCCTGGAGGTCGGATTGGATGTGGGTCGGATTTTCTCTGAAGTACATGGTCACCCAATTAACAAGTTTATTTTTTTTTAAAGGCCTGCAGAAAAGCCACACTTTCGGTTGCCCGAGAACTGACGCCCTCAGGGAGTGTCAATGGAGGGCACAGCAGCAATCTCGCACACGACCACCTGCGGCAAGCTGGACTCTGGTTTCCCGCTTCCCACCGAACTCCGTTGACTTGAACCGAGATTGTTTTCCACAGGGACTGGACTACACTAACGGATTTCGACCGTTGATATGCAATCACTTTGGTGGCCCCAAGGGGATCGGCCGGACAACAATTATTACAGTTCGATTTCATTTCAGTCAAGAGTTGTATTGCATCGAGTTCATGTACAACAAGAAGTCCATTCCGGATAGTTATTACACTCCTTCTCGCGACAGCTGCTCAGGGCCCTCATGCTACAGTGATCATACCTTCGGCATTGGTGGGCCGGGTAGTGAGCTCATAACGCACATTGATGTCTCACCTCTCACCTTTGATGGAGACGAACGGAACCTGGGGCACCGAACGCGTGTGGTAGATTTCAAGGTGGGTTTCCGTCTACCAGGAATCGTGATCAAAACTTGGTATAAGCGGCTGATCACACGGTATCCACACTCTGACAGATCAAGACGAACTGAGATGGATCCTTCCGGCTGAGTACAGATGAAGCGTTGACCATGTATTTCGAGTCAGGCAAAGGAATCAAAGTAATCGAACGATGACTGAGGCCACAGATGGAACGGGGCTATACGCCCACTAGGTATGCCGGGCAGTTTGTCACACAAGCCTTGGACACATTCGACCGACTATTATCTGCATCACCAGCACTATGGAATTCGATCTGACTTCATGACACTTGGGGTGATGAGTGAAACGCTATGATTACCTCACGTGCCTCCAGGCCGTGTACGACGTCGGCACTCTCGGCAAAGGGCCACGCTAACATTGAAGAGTTTGTGACCTGTAGACAAGGCCGTCAGACTGTGCCAGAACGAGGTCAGTATTGAACGATGATCGGTACCGGTCAACTTAGAAGCCCTATCTCATGTTCGCTCAATTTGAGTTGCCGCATCTATCTTCCTTATCGGCCCTCAGGCAGTAGTCACTGGGGAGGTAGGGCGCCGTGGCGCAGAAATTCCCCGACGATCCAAGCAATTCGCCCGTTCCTTATCACGCGCCAATTCCTGTATGCACGATGCGTCACAACGGTGATACCCCGCCGGCCGTTGACGCCTCCAGGTCACCGGCCCCCGCCGCCGGGGCAAGAGTTGGCGGCGGCTCATATTACTCTTAGTGCGAACCTAGCCTAGGTCTGACCTAACTACACCCCTTCGCGTCGCTGATTCAAGTCAAGCAAAGACATACACACCCTCATCTGACATCCCACCACACCTTCAACGACGCCCGATCCAGCCATGTCCAAGGCCTTTCCAATCATCCAGACCGTGGCCATTGCCAGAGGTCCGCCAGGCTATGAGGAGCTCCGGGACAGCATTGTGAAGCAACAGTTCGCGGACAAGGTGCCCGAGGCCCTCCTCCTGCCGGCCGAGATCATCAACAGCCCGCCCAGGAATGTGACGAGTGTTCCCCGTGACTGCGGGCTCCTGACGCCTGACGAATTGAAAATCACCGAGAGCTTCGATGCAACGGCACTGGCCCAGGTGATCAGGGACGGCAAGCTCACGGCAGTGGCTGCCGCCACCGCCTTCGCCAAGCGGGCCATCATCGCCCATCAGCTTACCTGCTGCCTGACAGAGTGGTTCATGGACGAGGCCCTGGCCCAGGCAAGGGCGCTGGATGATCACCTCGCCGCGACCGGCAGGCCCGTCGGCCCGCTCCACGGAGTGCCGATCTCCATCAAAGAGCACGTCCAGGTGGCGGGCCACTGGTCCGCCGACGGTTACATCGCCAGCCGCCAGATTGACGAGGAGGACAGCCACCTCGTTGCGATCCTGCGCAGCCTGGGCGCCGTGTTCTACTGCAAGACGAACCAGCCACAATCCATCATGCACCTCGAGACGGTCAGCCCTTACGGGCGCACCCTCAACCCCCACAACATCGACCTCTCGGCCGGTGGCTCGAGTGGTGGCGAGGGTGCCCTGATAGCCCTCCGGGGTTCTGTGCTTGGCGTAGGGTCGGACATTGGCGGGAGCATACGAGGTCCTGCTGGGTTCTGCGGCATATATGGCTTTAAGCCTACGAGCCATTATCTCCCAAACAAGGGGACGCTGCACGGCGGGAACCCGGCAGAGTTGACGATCCTGGCGACTTGCGGGCCCATGGGCGTATCGCTGCGGGACCTGGATATGTTCATGTCACTTGTCGTCGAAGCGAAACCATACTTGAGGGAGCCGAGCTTGGTGCCTCTTCCGTTCACCGGCCTCAACACTCCATTGCCATCATCGCGACCCCTGAAGGTCGGATTCATGATGCACGATGGTGTGATTCAGTCACAGCCGCCTGTTATTCGCGCACTTGAATGGGCAAAAGAGAGCCTTATCGACTCAACCTCCGTTTCTGTCAAGACTTTCATACCCTACCGCACCGCAGAGGCGATAAGAAACATCCGCAGAGCCTACACGCCCGACGGCGGCGCCAGGCTCAAGGCCGCTCTGGCCAAGGCCCAGGAGCCAATGGAGAAGTTGACACAGTGGACCATCCAGGACGCAGAAGGTGACCCGTACACGTTCGACGATATGTTTGACATGCGGGTCGAGCGCGACGCTTTCCGCTGTGCCTTCGCCGAGCACTGGACCGAGCAGGATGTCGACGTGGTGGTCTGTCCAGTGTTCGTCGGCCCGGCCTCGTCACACGACACCGCCTTGTACTGGAACTACACTGCATTCTGGAACTACGTGGACTGTCCTGGGGTAGTCATACCGACACCGGTGAAAGCTCTGCGGAAAGGCGAGGAGCAATATCCTCCCGGTGACCCCCTGACCAAGGAAGACGCCCACGTGCGGCATCTATGGGCAGATGGGGACTTTGAGGGCGCGCCTATCAACTTGCAGGTTGTTGCACGGAAGTATCACGACAGTCACCTCTTTGCAGCTGTGAAGGAGATTGAGGGGCGCTTTCATGCTCGTGGAGGCTAACACGCGTATTAATACAAGTCGAATTGAGGCTTGGACTACTACTTTGACTGACCGAACGAGCGCCGGATGGTCTCATGTTGAGTTGCCTATAGTCAAGTTAGGGAATCAAGATGCCCAACGCCTGGAATCTTGTTGCTGCTTGAATGGAGCAGAACAGAATGGTATGGCGGATGCAACCCACAGGCTGCAGGCCTGAACAAATCACGTTTCGCTGACCCATCACCTCGGGCCGTGCTGCGGCCCACGTTTTCGTGATGCACAGGCTAACTGCTTACGGGGCCAAACCCGTCCTCTCGGGTCTCCCTTGTCCAACGTCGTACAGCATTCACACAATGACATGACATGAGCAAATATAGCACCTGCCCCCAGAGGTCGGCTTACTTATCCAGCTGGCATTCGCCGAACTGACAGTCGACCGTCACACCGGTACCATTGATGCAGTGATGCGGACACTGAGTTTTTAGGCAGCGTAAGCCGGCGCCCCGTTGACATAGCCAGGTACCCACCCACCTCTGTGAGAAGTAATCATCACATTGGGGGCTGTGCATATTCCGGGCTGCCTGACGTCCCCGGATTCGACTTAGGATCAATTGAACACCGCCTGGATCGCTCCCATTCGGGACAGCTTGGGGGCCAGACAGCTAGACGGTCTTGATTGCGAGCCTTCTGGTTGTCAGAAGGATCACCAGCGGCAGCGCCCAGTCATGGTGTGGGCAGCGTCCAAACCGCCCGATTGGTGAGAGTGCGGAGTGAACCGCCATGATGTAGGATCGTGGGACTCGAAGCGGCCCCAAGACCACCCTAAGCATCGCACCCACACCAGTTGTCAGGCAGAAGCCACGTTTCTGAGCATCCTATATAAGTGTCCCGGTGCCCTCTGACGCTTTCAATCAGAGTTCTCCCAAGAAAGCACCACAGGAACCTCTCCTTGCTCTAGTATTGCTACTATATTATTAACGAAGTATTCCTATTGGCATATGCCCTCATTCTCGATATTAGTCGACATGGGTAGCTGCGAACCTACTCCACGCATTGCAATGTCTCCAGAACCGACAGGAAGTAGAGAGAAGTTGGTGCCATCCATCAGGCCTCTCATATCCAACTTCCTCGAGACAATAGACTACGACCCTCCGTCGAAGCCAGATAGAGCTGCTCTGCGTGCAGCTATGACCGAATATGCGGCTCGTTCAGGGGTCCCCTACAACGATGACAGACACTCCCGGCAGTGCTTCGAAACGGGCCTCTCCGTCGCAATAGTAAGTCCCGGATTTCTTACACTCCATGCCCTCCCACCCCCCCGCCTCCCTCCCCAGCCAAAACTGCAGCCCTACAGGGCTGCATTGTGCAGTCATGCGATTGCTCATGGCAAGGTGCTCGGACCTGTCAGCTTACGCGCCAATTCTTTTCCCTTTCCAATCAGGACATGTACCCTGGCCACCCACTCGCGGTTCAGCTCCACATCGGGGTCTTCACGTGGCTCGGATTCCTCATCGACGATACGAACAAGCGCATAGCCTCGGACCTAGCGCGCTTCCAGGCCCGGTTCTACACCGGCGAGCCACAGCCGTCGCTGCTGCTGGACCACTTCGCCCGGACCCTCCGCAACACGTACCAGCACTACGACCCTTTCGTCGCCAACACGATAGTGCTGTCGGCCCTGGCGTTCGTCAACTCGAACGCCCTCGAGACACGCCGCGAGTTTCAGGAGCTCGTGCCCTCGCCGTCGGCCGCGAGCTGGCCCTACTACTTCCGCGACAAGGAGGGCCTGCCCGACACCTACACCGGCTTCATCTTCCCCAAGGCGCTGTACCCCGATATCGGGAGCTTCCTGCAGGCTATACCGGACATGGGAAGGTTTATAAACCTGACTAATGACATATTATCGTAAGTGTTATAGAGTACCCAGCACAACCATGCGGATGATGGGAACCCATGCTGACCAGTGCCGTGCCCCGCGCCAGCTTTTACAAAGAGGAGATCGCCGGCGAGACCAAGAACTATGTGAACAGCAAGGCCAAGAGTGAGAATAAGACGGCTATGATGGCCATGAGGGAGATTGTCTCGGACACCGCCCAGAGGTACCTGAGCGTGACGAGCATCCTTGCCACTAAAGAATCGTACGCCCGAGCATGGCACGAGTATGTCATGGGCTACGTAGCCATGCACCTTAGGAACGATCGGTACATGTTCGCGGATATTGGCCTGGATGAGAGGTTCATGAACAAATAATTCGGCGAGCGCAGGATTCGAGCTAGGGGGCCTGGGGAGGCGGGGCACGGGTGGCGCCGCAGTCACAATGTCCCCGGCCAGTGGCGTGGAGCTATTGATAGCAGCTGGTCTGCTTGGCCATCCACCAAGATGGTTGAGGGTGTTCATTGCATTGGAGGAGTTTCTTTTCCATCTCGGTGGCTTCGTGGATTTCTTTCACGGGATTTCGAATTGCTATAAGCCGGCGCTGGGGCGTGAGATCCTGGGATATATCCACTTGTTTTGTTCAGATAGCATTCCTCACGGAAATCACTGCTGTGTAACTACCTCATGTATTATTATTCGATTTATTTTATTGTAACTCTTACCAGTCACCCCAACAGCCATATATTGAATTCCGTTGGTTTGTTGAACGCAGTCCATCCTGCACAGACACATGCATTGACTAGTTAAAAAGCCCGTAATGAAGCGAGGCTGACTCTCAAGTTCAACTCGTCGCCAGTTTACAAAAGTCGACAAGGTGACTGCGTTTCATTGCACTCTGCTTTCGATGTCGCCTGTCCAACGTAGGACGTTGTGGCCCGTGACCGTTTGACTGGCCCGTGGCTGTGGCTGTGGCTTGAACCTCGCCGTCGACGCCACTGTACCTCCACGTCATATGAATCGAATGTCAAAGAAATAAAAGACGATGGTGGAGTTGTGTGCACACAGTTTTGCTAGATCTTCACCGCACTTTGAATTCCTGCCGACGAAGTCATTCTCTTCATCCCCTTAGGAGATTCACGACCGGGATTGATACTACACTCATGAAAGACCTGGCAACCAGCTCGGTGCTCTCGGAGTAAAAAGAGATACGAGAAGGAACAAATATCAAACACTCAAGTTGGACTGACAAACCAACCTGCAATACGGCTGGACAGTTCCCGACACACCTTGGACCCACAAACAGCGCTAGGCATGGGCATGCAGAGTCTCAGGGGTACTACGGCGACCGCCGAGTTGATCTGTGAAGCTGAGGAGCCTGATTGGCCACGAGGTTCAATTGTCTCCACTTGCTAAGCCAGATGCCAAAAGTCTCTGTATTCTAGTTTAATTCCAGTGAGAGGTCGCTCTTCTTGACATGACTGACCTCGACTCAGCGGCAGACAACCGTGGTGTAAAAGGCAAGTCTTGGTTACAAAATGCACCTTGCAGCCCCTCCCAACGACCAAATTCCATCTCGAGGTTAGTTATGGCCCCCTGAGGTCGATGGTCGAACCGAGCCGGGCCGTGGAAAAACTAACGTGCCAGCAACAGAAGCACAAACTTTCGAGGATGAGGAGACCTACTCCGAGACCTACCCCGAGGGTGGCAGAGATGCATGGCTTGTCGTGCTGGGCGCTTGGTGCGCCATGATTCCATCCATGGGGGTTCTCAACACCCTTGCTGTCCTACAGGCATGGGTCTCGGAGCATGAGCTCGAGGGGTTCTCGGAGTCCACCATTGGTTGGGTCTTCAGCACCTATGCGTTCTTCTTATACTTTTGCGGTGCCCAAGTTGGTGCGTAATATTTAATTCTCGGCAGATTCAGGCGGGGCAGAAGCTGACAGGATGTTTCCAGGTCCAATTTTTGACGCTCACGATATCAGACTCCTCGTGGTCCCGGGGTGCGTTGGTATTGTTGCCGCTACCATGCTTTTAAGTGTGTGCAAAGGTAAAGATGCCCCCCTATAGACTGTCAACGTCCCGAGGCCATCGGCCATGAGCTCGAAGGCTAATTTTGTGTAGAATACTACCAATTTCTGCTCACATTCGGGGTCCTCGGGGGCTGTTCAGCATCACTCCTCTTCAACCCCAGCATAGCCGCCGTGGGACACTGGTTCTCCAAGAGGCGCGCTCTGGCGACCGGCGTAGCATGCACAGCAGGCGGCGTGGGCGGCGTCGTATTCCCCGTCATCATAGTCTTCATGGCACCGCGCGTCGGGTTCCCGTGGGCCATCAGGACGGTCGGCCTCATCTGCGCCGCGGCGTCCGTGGGCGCCTGCCTGCTCCTCAAGAAGCGCCTCCCACCGAACAAGAAGGCCGGCGCCGCCATCGACCTCAGGGCCCTCGCCGACCCCAAGTTCGGCGCGACCGCGCTGGCCGTCTTCCTCGTCGAGTTCGCCGTGTTCATCCCCTACACGTACATATCCTCGTACGCCATCCACGAGGGCCTCGACCTCCAGACGGCGCTGCTGCTCAACGCCCTGGTCAACACGGGGGCGATACCGGGCCGCGCGCTGCCGGGCTACGTCGCGGACCGGTTTGGCCCCATGAACGTGATGTGTGTCACTGCGCTTGTCTGTGGCACCTTCATCTACGCGTTGTGGCTGGCGGCGGCCGGCGGCCGGGGCGCGACCATCGCGTTTGCGATCCTCTTCGGGTTCTGGTCTGGCGCTGGCATCAGCCTCACGCCGGTCTGCGTGGGCCAGGCCTGCAGGACTGAGGACTACGGCAAGCGGAACGGGACCGCGTTTTTCCTTGCCAGTTTCGGCACGCTGGTGGGCGTGCCGCTGGCTGGTGCCATTGTGCAGTGGTGTGATGGCGCTTATTACGGACTCATTGTCTTCGCGGGTGGCTTGTATTTCTTGTCAATGTGTGCTTTCTTCGTTGCAAGAGGCCTTTGTGGCGGCTGGAGTTTGAAGATACTGTTCTAGATGGGAGGACATCCAACTCAAAGCTTCATCAACGGCACCGAGGCATGTGAAGAGCCACAACTAGAGACTAGAACTGCGCAAGACGGCTTTCACAATTCTCCGGTAATACCTAACGCTCAACTGGCTACATCTATTGGCACCTTGCGGCGTAGATGTGGTCAACCTCAAGAATAATTCACATCAATGACTACTTCATCTGTCCATGTCACGCAGATATGCCTCGTGAGTAGTAAGTTATTGTCTCATTCAACTAATGCTGTATGACACTGAGATTTGTAAGCATTGATTGCCAGCGCTTTCTCAACGAGCACTACGCCGGTCCGTCGACCTGCAACTCATCTGGGCCCAGTTGTCCCAACGCCTCACGACGGGTCGGTGCGCTGGGGTCGAAGTACGGCTTCTCTGCCAGCGATGTCACACGCGTCCCGTGTCGCGGGTGCTTGCCGGCGTAGTCCCAGCTCGCGTTGTGGATAGTGATTCTGGATTGGCCGTCAGTATGTGTTCGTGTCTACAGATGCGCATCCTCAATATGAATTGGCTGAAGATGACCACATACCTGTTATCCCAGATGGCGCTCGTGTTCGGCGTCCACTTGAACCTGACCTGGATATCGACATTCTTCTCATATACATCGAAGAGATAATTCAGAATGACGTCACTCTCTGATTTGTCCAGCCCTATGATCCGCCGCGTCATCGCCCGGTTCACAAAGAGAGACTTCCAGCCCGTCGCCGGGTGAACTCTGACCAGTGGGTGAATCCGCTCAATGTGCTTGGGCCCTTCCTCAGGATGCTCCCGGTCGAGGTACGGGTGTGCCGAGACGTACACTGCCTGCTTGCCGTCGATAATCTTGCGGAAGTCGGGGGACAGCTTCTCGTAGGCGGAGTACCCGCTTGCCCAGAGGGTGTCGCCACCGACGGGAGGGGCGGCGTCGATGTGCAGGTGTGTGTATCCGGCCGGCTGCAGCTCGTGGACCAGGTCCGAGTGCCAGCGGGACGCGCCGCCCGGGTTCCTGAAGTTGGCCGGTCTCTCTGTGGCCATGAGATCGGGCCAGATGATGGACACACCGGGCACGCCAGGCACTTGAGGGACTTGGGGCTGGAGGGGGCGGCGCATGTCAGTATCTCGTGTCCGGGCTCGGGGGTCTGTATTTTTCGGGAGACTTACGTGGACCTCAACCTCGCCGAACCATTCTCCCAGTGACTGCTGCTGCTGCGGAGACAGGTCTTGGTCCCTGAAGAAAACGACACTCCTCTCCGCGATCAGGAGTGCGAGCTCGTCCTTCTGCTGATCGGTGAGGTCCTTGAGCTGGAGACCTTCTATCTCGGTGCCGATGTACGCGGTCAGGTCAGTGACCTTACTGGCTGCTGCGAAGAGTGACTTCTTCTCCTTGTCGGCCCGGGCACCGGGATCGTTGTGCACCCGCTCCGTGCCCCGGATCTTATACACGTCGTCCAGATACAGAGGCCGAGCAGGGCGGTATGGGTAGCCATTGCTAAGGTCGATGTTTGCTTTCTTGAGACGGGCAGCCGTAGACTCAGGCAGACCCAGGTTGTCTTTCCTGGGCTGGGCAAAGTCAACTATCTCGGGGACGATGGGCGCAGGCGCCATATTGGGCAGTATCCTATGTTTCTGGGTTGGGTTTCAAAGTGTCTGAAGTGGTATTACATCAAAGGGATACCAACAGTCGTCGGCCCAGTGGCAGATATATATTCACCAGAGCCAGTGTAGCCTTCGGCGCCCGGGCGGGGCAAGGCTTCCGAGCACATGTTCGTGATATGATCCCAAATAACGTGAAGCAGCGTATTTCTAAGCATCATGCCGCATGGCCATGTCAAAACTCCGCACAAGATGACTCGTATTGCCCACACTCATGCGGAGAAAGGGCACGGAGTTGCTGCTGGACGCAGTTGTGCTGCAGCAGGAGGCACGCCAAACCTGCAAATCACAAGGCATATTGGCCCTCCACCCGCAACACATGCAGAGCACGCCATGCCCGAACATGCTACGATCATCCCGCAAGCGGCACAGCAAACCCCAACTCCCACGCAGACGGCTCGACGCGGTATCTGCGGGGTCGTCGTGCTGCGTCCAACGGCAGCGCAGCGGGGTGGCATTGCGTGATACGCGGCGCGCCTTGTGCCATGTTGTAAGGCGGTTTTGGCAGACACGCCATAGGCTAGTGCGGCAGCGGGAACTTGGATCTCAACTCCATCGGACCCGGATGCAACCTCGAATCAGATGTTTGTGAAGATAAGCAGCGAGCGCGGCACGGGGGGCCGGTGCATTTCGCTTGGTTGCGGGTCTGCCACGTCGTTCGGAGACGGTTGAACTCCGGTAGGACGCCATTCCTGCAGACAACGGCGTGTGCCGTGATATCGGCCGATTCAGATCCTTCAGGCCTCTAAGCGAACCTCTCCTAGTGAAGTATGTAGGGCCCTGCTTAAGAGCATGACAATTGATACGGCTTCGGTGTTTGTGATCTTGTTGCCATTGGTAGTAGTGCTTCTTGTTGCATGGGGTGTCGGCGTTGGCGCTGTGCCGACTAGCTATTCGAAAAGGAAACCATTTCCGCAGCCCGATGATTGGATTTGGAAACTGTTCCTTACATGCTTTACGTTAGTTGAGGTTTGCGCACGTTTCTTTGACAACCATCAAGTGAAGTGATTACAGCTGTTTCTCTGGACCCTTCCACGTCCGGTTCGGTCCATTCAGCAGGAAAATGAGATCCCGAGAGTGGATTTACACTGAAGAAGCGTCCGGCGAGGACTACAACTACAGAATAATGGACGTTTAACTTATCATCCAACGGATTCTCGTCTTCCCGCATGTTGTTTTGGCTTCTTTTTCTTCTTTTTGTTATACTCTCAGTAAAAGAAGATGTCTACTAGCCGTTCTTTTGAAATTCTCTAACAAGGGGAATCTAGAAAAGCAAGTGTAAAACGCCAACACCAGTATTGGATCCAGGCTTAGACCCCTCAATAACAAGAATCCGCCCACCCATATCCCGTCTACGCCGCCCGGTCCTGCACTAGATTTCAGAGAGCTTGACCTTCACACTTGAGTTCGGCCCCGTTATTCCGGAGTAAGAATGGAATGTCAGCTCCTTATCCTCGGCCACACCTGGCCGGAAACTGAGCGCCACTTTAGCAATTGCCAACCACAATTCGATGTGCGCCAAACTAAGCGAGCGGTATGTCAGTCCCTGCATTTTCCACAGGAAAAAAAAGAGTGGAAGAAGCGGCTGAGAGTCTGCGCAGACCGGAGACCTCGCCACTAAATGGTTTTATGAAACTTACTTCTGCCCGATGCAAGAACGAGTGCCGGTAGAAAATACTACCAAGTTGCGGTTTCTAGCGCTGAGAACGGTGGCATCGTCGATGAGCCATCTCTTGATGTCGAACTTCTCTGGCTCTGGGAAGACGCTTGGGTCGACACAGTAAAATCTCTGGGAGCTACTGACAATGGTCTGTCGAGGGACCGTTAGCATCTTTAGAAAGTCAAATGCATCTGTGCCCGCACAGGAGAGCTTGGGGTGATGAGATTAAGGGGGATTTGGGCAAGTGTTCTGGGATGACGTACTCCGGCAGGTAGCACCTCGCCCTTGAATTTCCACCCTCCTTCAGGGACATTCCTCGGCAGCCGTCCTGAGATTGGGCATGACACCCTGAGCGACTCCTTCGCAACGGCCTCGAGCAATGGGATCTTCTCCAGCACCGTGATGTCGAGGTACTCGTCCGCCGCGCCATCCGGAAGCGAAGCCCGCAATTGCCGGTCGAGCTCTAACCAGAGGTCCGGTTGCTTGGTAAGGTGGAAGATTGCTGTTGACAAGGCCAGAGCGGTTGTTTCGGTACCTGTCGTACTCATTAGACATCTAGCATCCTCTGGAGGAGACGGTTTTCGACATGGACAAGTCTAGTGGTAGCAAAGCATGAAGGAAAGACACGCCACTTACCAGCGAAAAGCATGATGGCGCCGTTCGAAACCAACCTATCAGGGTCCAATACGGTATTTGTCTTCTCTGCCCTTTGCATCATGCTCTCAAACATGATCAAGCCCTCGGACTCCTCGCCCTTCTTCTTCTGTTTCACCAATCGTTCCATGCCCCTGACAGCGCCCTATAGATAGTTCTCGTCAGTCACCTGGTCTACCTATTCGCGATGCCGTAGTCCAGTTTAAGAGGGTTTAACATTCTGGTTGAGACGCAGCAGTCTCCCTTCACTTACCTGATTCAAACGGCTCTCCACAAAGCCAGGGCTCACTGCTGCGAGGATCTTGAACAGCAGCGGAATGAAAGGCAAGTTCTGTGCGGCGGGCGCGATGCTGGGTATTTGGTTGAAGACGTCGAAGATTTCGTGCTGGTAGTCGGGGCAGTCTAGACCACCCTCGGGGCTGCCATAACTAAAAGTCGCGATGGTGTCGAGGGTGAGGCACCGGGTTGCGTCCCAGAGGGCGATCCACTCCCCCTTGCGCGCGCTTGAACGTAGCTGCTCGATCCACTTCTGGGTGTGGCTGTTGATCATGTCCTGCATGCCGAGGAGGTTTCTCCGCGAGAAGGAGTGCGAGATGAGGCGCTTCTCGGCTGAGTGGCTCGCGCGATCTAATTCGGTGAATACGTTGGGCGCTTGGTTCTCCTGTTGCCCGTAGAAGTAGTGTGCCTTTGTGAACTTGCTGGTGTTCGCGTACACCTCCCCGACGTAGGCGTCGATGTCGAAGAAGGATAGCTCATCGGCGGCGATTCTGACGATGGGACCTACACATTTTGCAGGACACGTTAACCCCCGGCTCACAGTTTGGTCCGCTGCATGAGAGCTCATCCAAAACAGGCGGATTATAATTTGACAAGCCTGGAAGTCTAGTCGGCTCCTTCTCGCAACAACAGCCAGCAGGTCACATCCACGACGTACCATGTAATCGATGTAGGTCCATGGTGTATTCAACCAGGTGACCCGTCATCTCCTCCTTCCAAAGAAAGATTCGTGACACTGCCAGAAGCTTGGGCCCGGGATATTTCGCCAGCGGGTGGAAGAAGACATTATAGATTGTCCGGCCTATGAAATAGACCATCAGTAACGCAAGCGCCGCCACAGCGCCTTTTGCAAACATGATGGTAGGTGTAGAAAACGGTGATCAGGGAGATAGATTATCGCCGGCGTGACAGAGTCTGGGTTGTAGATGTTGAAGAAGTAGATAATGACCGAGCGAACCTGCAGTGACTTATTATGTGGTCTGCGAAATTCGTCTTCATGTATGTTTCCGGAGCTTGGAGGCCCACTTTTCTCGGGCGGTTCGGTGGCCCGTAAAACCGACCCTCTTTACGGACCTCACGGCGCTAGTGAGCCCGGCCGGGGCCCGGACTTTGTCCCCTGCTCTACTCCGTATTATTGGCACCCGGCGGCCGTAAAGCTATTGCGAGTCAGGCCTGGCATGGTTTCGCACATGCTAAGCATTTCGGAGTGACCTATGATAACTGTCCGATTATCAAGGCAAATGCGTCGGCAAGCAGATGGTTTTCTTGACGTCACAACAAGCCACGCTACAGAGCCTTTAGGCTCGAAACTCTATCTCAAAGCCATACTCACGCCACAATCGTTTCTTTCCGCGGTACTACCGAATGGAAATTAATTTTGTCGTGAACTAAGCGTAACACCAACGCCATCCGCTTGCACGGCAGAACTGTCGTCGATGAACTCGAATCCCAGTCACTTTTCCTTGGCAAGAAAATTGGAATTCCTTTATAGTCTGGACATGACCACAGCCAAGCACATAGTCAAAGGAAAATACGTGATCCTGTCCGCTGAAGGCTGTGGTCGCTGGATTGGTAGTCTATTTTGGTCGGTGGCGATCAACGAACACCCGGTGCTGTGTGTTTTCTTTTGCTCTTTGTCTGTTTTGTACCTTCTTCCTTCGAGCCTCACACGCGGTCATGTGTCAAGATCGATCGCTCCGTTAGATGTACTGCCGTGCTGTGGCTTGATAACAAATATCTTAATCCGCGCATTTAGTCACGGGCGGTTCAAGCGACGCAATGAGCAATTCTCGCCTCTATGGACGTCAACTGGCAGATCCCAGAAGCCATAGAGATACCAGGAATCTTTGAAATATCACTACCTCGCAGATGAGAGGACAACATTTTCCATGTCCCTCAGACGCAAATTTTCGACACGGAGAGAATTGTGGACCTTCGCACGTAGTAGCATGGAGCCCAGGTCAAGCAAGGGAGTTTGGTCGGCTTGAGTGCGGACATAGCCGCTCGGTGCACGGCATCTGTATACCTAGGTAGCTAGATTAGCCTATGCATTCGGTTGCGCATTAGTTACTCAACCCCTTGGCTAAGGCATGGTCTTGTATCCCATGATTTTGCCGTTTCCTGTTGATAGAATTCCGCGCTCTGCTGGAAGTTTGCTCCGACTCGCGATTTTCAGGTAACTTGCTGGTCCCCACGTAGCGTACTATGCCGTTTTTTCAGAGGACCTGCGATTCAGTTTTGCCGATTATTTGAACCCAGCCTTTTAAAGCATGTATTATTCTGCATTGAAACTACTTGTGGCTCCTTGTTTGAACTGAATCGTACCCAGATCCACAATGAAGAAAGGAGGTTATTAAGAATATGCTCGACGAGTCAAACAACATGCAATTGTGAAGGGTCTTACTTGGTAGGGTAGTTGAAGTTCTATATGAATTTGAACCCTATGCTCAATATCTTTTATTATACTAGCACCGTTAGTGTTGGAATAAGGTAAAGTTACTGTAAAATTTACTTCGCAGGCTGAGACGCATTGTCAGCTCGGAGCTAGATCCTGAACAGTCTTCCAAGCCCAACGTCTGGTCGACTCAACGCAGGGGAAGGAGAACGCTGCCGAAACGTTGGAACAGGCCCAGTATGGAGTACCTTGATTGGTTCACAATTGTCACCACCATATTCTTAACGCCGTCTCTTCTATTCCACGAATCTCTCTTGCCTTTCCTTGCTGATTCTCATTCATTGCCTGACGCCTTTGTCGGATGTGACGTCTCCGCTAGCGCTTCAAGTAGACTTCAGTCATTTACACCTTCGAGATGAACCAAATCACTGGTCTCGCAGGCATGTGGTAGCTCAATCCGTCCCGAATATTCGCTATAGATCTCAGCAATGTCTCTGATGCAGTCCACCAGCCTGTGCTTCCGTGGACTTGCTCAACGATGGCGATGCGTCGTGCCGTCGCTGTACACCTGGGTGCACCGCAAGTATGTTGCGTCTCCTGAAGTCAGCAAAGATGAATATGACTATGCCAAAAAAAAAAAAGTTGATTTGCCTCACCGGCAGCACCGGCATGGAAAAGTTTTTATTGTCTCTGGGCATTCTCGTGCAGCTATTAATCCTCTGAATGTTCGGCATGGGTTTCTCGCTGCAAACCTACGATTCTACCGAGAAACCAAACGCTAGGTCTTTAAGCGTTTACGACTGTGTGAAGGGACCGCTCGCATTTCGATTTTTTTTTTTTTTAAAAAAAAGAGAGATTTGTGTCCGGATTAAAAACAAAACCAACTACCGAGAAACCACGGCCGGATGGCAACATGTTGCCAGGCAAGATATGATTTAGGACTTGCGATGTTTTTGTACCCAACTTGGCTTGTTCTGAAGTCAAATCACGTCTTCGGCGAATCTTATGGCTAAATTGCCTCATGTGGAGCTTGCGCGTCGCTTAATGGTTAGGTTCCTAAGCCCAAATTTTAGATATCGGGATTTAAGCTCCTGTTCTGAAGCTAAGACGCCGCAATCTCGCTGTTCGGTGCAATAATGTGCCTTGCAACATTGCTGCCGCTCATTCGTGGCCGGTGTGACAAGACAGTTAAAGTCAACCAGAACTGCCTCGAATGATTACCAGCGGTTCAAACTACGTGGACTTATTGTCGTCACAGAAGCCTCGGAGGAGAAATATCATTAGTACTGCTGACCCATAATCGACCATTCACCACTTCCAAGGTTACAGCCGCATCCAAAATCTATCTTTCTGCAACAATGCGGGCACCAACATTAGCGCTGGTCCTTGCAGCACCCATCCCCTCAGCCATGGGTGCCTCGAACGAGACCCTTCTGTATCGAAACCCACTCAATTCGACATCAGACGTCGCGAGCTGGGTACCCGAAGGCCCGGTCAACGTCACTGCCGTCGAGGGTGCGCTAGAATTATCTGGAGGAGGCGGCATTGACGACCACTTCGTCTTCTGGGCCCCGGAGGTGTTCCCGGATCGCATCCGCATCACCTGGGAGTTCTCCCCACGCAACGAGCCGGGGCTGGCCATCTTCTTCTTCGCCGCCGAGTCCGTGAACGGCGGCAGCATCTTCGACCCGGACCTGGCGCCGCGCAACGGTTCCTATCCGCAGTACCACTCGAGCGACATCCGGACCCTGCACGTGTCGTACTTCCGCCGGCGCTGGCCCGAGGAGCGCGCCTTCCTGCTCTCCAACCTCCGCAAGTCCCCTGGTTTCAACCTCGTGGCGCAGGGGGCCGACCCATTGCCTCCTGTTGTGGATGCTGCGGGTGCTTTTTACAGAATCACCGTCATCAAGGACCAGGGCGATGTGCAATTCTCCATTAACGATTTGCCAATCTTCTCATTCCAAGACGACGAATCTACTGGTCCGGTTTTGAGCGGTGGACGCATTGGATTCCGCGGCATGACACCGTTAGTCGCTCGATATCGCAACCTGGAGGTTTGGAAACTCTGAAGGCGCCTTATGCACACTATACCACTGGATTTGGAGACCCCCCGTCTTATTTCTCTAATTGTCGTTGACGATGTAGTTACCTGTACATTTCTTTTACCTTACACAAGTAGCCTAGAGAGAGTCTTTGAACCAAAAAGCACTGAGAAACAGGGATATATTTCATGTTCTCCCTACTTCCTATACATGCAACATGTCAACAACAGCCGGCAGTGACACAACCCTCCTTCGTGAGGCGGCATCTTTTACTCCCGATTTTAACCCCGTGCAATAAGGGCAGAAGCTTTCTCTCACCTTTCACCACCGCTGGCAAGACAGGGGACGCCAGTACTGTTTGCCAGTATACGCTTGCACAAAAAAAAAAAGCATCGGCGAAGCCCGAGAGGGAGCTTGATGTGAGCACTGCGGAAGTCCACAGGAGAGGTTAGGAGGATAGATGGTTTTCTGGCCTTGCCTTTCGGCATGGCGTCATTGTCAGCTCTAAACTGGTGGAATTGACAACTCTTGGGAGAGGTTGACTAAAGTGGTTGTATTAATCACCACGGAACACGTCTCACCACCAGCTAAGCAATGTCCGCTACATCCTGACATAACGTAAGCTTCCAGCACACTGAACTTTTCTCCCTTCCAAGCCGTCCATGAGGCGGTCCACACATGAACTTGTGCCATTTGGTCGTATCATCTGGCCTGATCCTGAGTGTCCAAGTATTAAATGCGGTAATTCTCATTTTCGTCTATCTACTGTGCGCTGCGTCGTCAACGACCCTCTCCACCTTCCGAACCCAGCCAGACGTATCGACAGACACCTGCATCCTTCTACCGGTAGCTTCGCACTCTACGGGTTATAAGTGCTGAGGGAACCGTAGGGTATGATCTCTACCAAACCGAACCCAGTAAACTCCTCACCATCCTCGTCCTCACCGGCCACGGTGATGGCGCCGCCGTACGTAAGCGAGGCGAGTGAGGGCTCGTAGAGCTCCTGGTCGTCAGCAATAGAGGAGACATTCAGAGTCCGCCCGTCCGCAAGCTTGATTGTCCAGTCCAAAGCGTATGTGATGTTGCTCTGGGGGGAGGTCCAGGACCGCTCGCCCGTGATCAGCTCCGCCGGCACCACAGCGTTCACGCCGGGCCTGCTCCGTACCGTCGCGAAGCCTTCCTCGTTGCCGTTGCCGGGGAAGAACCAGACCGAGGCCTTCTCGCTGCCGTCGTCGCCCAGGTGAAGCTGGAACCAGGTCCAGTTCGTTGGGGACGCGTTCTGCCACTGGCGGTCGTACCACGTGAAGGAGCTGTCTGGGACTACGTCGATGATTGTGTCGTTGATAGTCAGGGTGCCGGAGGTTGGGTTCGATGGAACGCTCCATTCATTTGAGGTGGTGTTCGCTGTTTCCGCGTTAGACATGTCGGTGGTCTGGTAGGTAGAAAAATCATGCAAAGAACACTCACCCCAAGAAAACGCGCCAAGGCCACCGTTAAAGAGGATTGGCGACTGGAAGTCGTACGTCAGGTTGAAGGAGACACCTTCGACGGTGCTCCAAGTATTGATTTTTCCGAGAGGGTCGTCGGTTACAGCGCCCATGAAGAAGTCCTCAGCCTGGTACCCGAAAGTGCCATTGATGATGTTTGTTGTAGTGGATACGTTCACCATGTGAGTGAAATGACTGTACCCGCCGCCTTCCGTAATGTCAAGGATCGAGGCCCGATAGTACTCCGCAAAGGGAGCGCTGGCGAGGAAGTGTGATAATACGAGGTACTCATGGTCATTGCTGCCGTGAACAAATGAGGAGGACCACCAAGAGCCCCCAAGATTTGTGAGCTGTGATTCCGACACGTTATAGTGTACACCGAGTGGCGTGACCTATAAGGACCGTTAGTTTGGTATCATTAAGGCTTGGGGCACAAGTTAGCGAACCAAAGTCGATTCCTGAATTCCAGTGCTCTCAGGGAAAAATCGTGTTTCGTATCCACTGGCAGCGCCGAGGCAAAGCAGGGAGCCCACTTGCAGAAGGGTCGTTCGTAAAGACATATTGCTGAATGAGCAAATAATTAATTAAGAAATTCTGGTGAGTTTGAACGAATCACTGCTGCTGGAAGTGACGATGAACATAGTCTGGGAATTGGTCCTACCTACTCAGATACTTATATACTGTGTTTCAACCGGGCCATCCGTGGAATCCGAGCCATTTTGCACTGATTTGTGTCGTGCGTTCCTCGTTGAGACCGCTGACGAAGACAACGCATGTGGGTTCACGGCTGTACGTGGCCAATGGGACAAGCAAAAAAAAAACACGACCCACAGACGGCTTCTGCGTAACTGGTCATTGTAGCATGGGGCAGGGTCCACATAAATCACGCACTGAGCAACACAATGAGCCCCAGATCTCGGTCCGGGCAACACTGAGCAACCCGATAGCTCGAAAGCTGCCCTGTGGTCGACATACGCCTCGGATTTCGCGTTTATCCCCTGGAGGTTGACACTCCCATTACCCTGGAGGCTAGGCCAATTTCGTGACAGCCCTTTGTGATTCCTTCGATTATCACGCCAACTAGTCATGATGACCGATGGGAGGCCTTCCATGAGCACGGAATTAAGGTCAACACATTTGTGCGAAAGGTCCGACGTGGGTGGGCTGACTCGAAGGTCTACTGTTGAATGCCTTGGTCGGCGTGATGAGAAGAGCGACGAGCGTAGTCATCGCGGTGCAAATGAATACATATCCTGGTTGTCACGCCATGTGACGTATGTCTGTCTGTTCTATGCTTGTCAACGTGTGGACCTCACTGAAAAAAGGATCGCATGGTAATATTGTCAATGCATGCTGCGCCACCTGCCCAAACAGTGAGACATAAAACTCACCAGCGAGTCTGATCCTGGAATCAGGACCAGTCAACAACGCGGGTCTTGACCATGAATTGTTCGAGATAGCTCCAATTCAGAAGAGCCTCAGAGCGGGAGGACACAGGTAGCTGGTTTCGTTCTTGATGCGGTCACAGGTCTCTCTTCTTATTATCCTTGTAAAAAGAACAATCCCCACCAAATAAAAGGGCCTGCGGGCAGTCTCTTAAACACGTCGTATCTCAAAGTTAAATGCGTTCATGATGGCCGCAGCCTTGGACGGCCCAGGGGGTGCAAATAGAGACCGTTACCAACTACGGACCTGTGGACGAACTAGCACTCAGCACCGACGTAACTCATCCCGATGGGGAAGAAGGCCGTGGCGGTGGCGGCACTCGGGGTTGAGCTCCTTTGCGAGAAGCTGTGGGCCGCGCTGGAGGCATAGCGGTGGCTTGCTCACGTTGCTGCTGCCCCTCAACGACGCCAACACCCGGCTTTCGTTGTTTGCACCGCTTCAACTGCCAGTAGTTCGTAGTTAAACCTGTTAATCTTCTCAACCTATTATTGTTTTTAACCTGCTGTTTTTTCAATCAGCTATTTTTTCAACCTGCTATTGTTTTCATGGTGTGCATTATCTAGCGCTGGGTCCCTGAGCCAGCACCACTGTACTGTATACAGGGACCGTCTGCAGCTTGTCTTATTTTGATAAACAAGGACAAGAAACCAATTACTGCCTGTGTCCCACAGAACTATTGACTCTTGTTCAAAGATACAATCGGCGTTCCACGGAGAGTGGCGGAACGGGCAAGATCATGATGCGCTTCACTCCTACATTGCCAGACCAATAGGGTTTTCTACATGCTAAGCAGGTAATTGGATCTGTTCTTAATCCGGCCACAAATCTCGTTTTTTTTTTTTGAAAAAAAAAAATGCGAGCGGTCCCTCCACACAGTCGTAAACGCTCAAGGATCCAGCGTTTCATAATAAATGCGCTGGGAAGGTAGACGGGACTAGCAACTTGATGTGACAAGAACCAAATTGCATGGCTCTGCTTGGGCTTATGGATTCCGATAAAGATGAGCTTACGAAGCAATACCTTGTCTGTTGTGGAGCTACATATGTAGTCACGTGAACTACCAATCCTCGGAGCACTGTATTTTCACGCGCAGCGATCCTCCTGCACCCACCTGCATTTATGGACCAACACAATGGTTGACATGACTCTCTGCTATTGAGACATGAAGAGAGTTCCAATACCGCAGTTTTTAGTATAGGTACCTCGGTACTAATCACGAATATCTTACAGCATGGTGGAAACATGATAAATTACATTTTATGCAAGTTGGCAGTAAAAAAAACTGAGAACTTGTACAAGTTTCCCGGCTTTTGAAAACATCGTCATAACGTATGTATATGACGGCTTGAGGAGTTGTTTAGTCAGAGTGACGGCTTGGAAAGACATTCGGTCTACCCACAATCTGACCACTTGTCGGATGTCGGGCCTGCGGGTTTTATCAGCGAGTGTTACAGGGAGCGAAACCCATTTAGTTGACATTGGGCATATCTTTGAATGGTGGATAAATTCCCATCCCCGGCGAAAGGATCCGTGGCCAAGCCAGTTAGGAGGTCTACCAAGACCACAAAGTGCGGGGAGCGTTCGTTCCCCATGTCTTCCCCAACCAGAAGCAAGAACTATTTGGTCACGCTTCAGCAGCGCATGTTCTATCCCTCCCCCAACCACACGACCCTGGTCACTGTACCCACAATACCCGACGGGATAGGATCGCAGGGGGCACAAGGGACAACATGCATATATAGACCCCGAGGTCAACGGGCTGAACGCAGCAAGACGGCCTGGATGAGGCGAACCTGTACCTCGCCCCGAAATACAACTGACCTGTTCTCGGATCCAAATTCGCAAACGTAGCAGACATCCGGGCACGACCAGGATGGACAGGAACGTATACGCGAGCGGCGCGCAGAAGGCGGCCGACCACGAGTTGGAGGAAAAGCTAGGCCACACCGCTGTCTTCGATGCGAAGCAGGCCACGGAAGACGAACATGCCCAGACACTGCGACAGGCCTTCAGCCAGAACCGCAGGGCAGTCCTCTGGTCCATCCTGATATCCTTGTCGATCGTCATGGAAGGGTGAGTCGCCACTCCTGTCTCATTGCGTCGATGTTCTGGCGAGGCTGCGGTACCGGTACCGCAATCCGATGCTGACACCCTTCCACAAAAGCTACGACACTATTTTAATGGGCAACTTCTTCGCCTACCCGGAATTCCGAAAGAAATTCGGGAACTGGTACGGCGGTGACATCGGCTGGCAAGTCTCCGGCCCCTGGCAGACTGGCCTGAGCATGGGCAGCACGGTCGGCGGGATATTCGGAGGTCTCCTCAACGGGTACTTCGCCTCAAAGTACGGCTATCGATGGGTCCTGATCATCGCCATGGCGTTTCTGAACGCCTTCATCTTCTTGACGTTTTTCGCCCCCTCGCCCGAGGTGCTGCTCGTCGGACAGATCATGTGCGGTCTCTCCTGGGGCGTGTTTGCAACCCTCAGCCCGGCCTATGCCTCTGAGGTCTGCCCGACCAACCTGCGTGGTTATATGACCACATACGTGAACCTCTGCTGGGCCATTGGCCAGCTCATCGCCGCGGGCGTGTTGCGAGGCTGCCTCGGTATCGAGGGCGAGATGGGATATCGCATCCCCTTCGCGATCCAGTGGCTCTGGCCCACGCCACTGATGGTGATTGCATACTTTGCACCCGAATCTCCCTGGTTCTTGGTCCGCAAAGACCGCCTGGACGAGGCGCGGGCCTCCATCCTTCGCCTGAGCAGCCCGGATAAGACGGACGAGCAGGTCTCGGCGCAGCTGGCGATGATGCTGCACACGACCAAAATCGAGTCTGAGGTCACCAAGGGCGCGACCTACCTCGACTGCTTCAGAGGTATTGACCTGCGCCGCAGTGAAATTGTCATGGTTGCGTTCGCTGGTCAGATCCTATCTGGAAGCAGCTTCGCTTATACGCCGACATACTTCTTCACGACTGCTGGCATGGCAACCGAAAAGGCCTTTGAGCTGAGCCTGGGAGCCAAAGGGATGGCGTTTATTGGGACAGTTCTGTGAGTCTACCAAATCGATTCCCTTCCCAGGCTTTCCACGGACGTGTGCTAATTTTGCGATCTCCAGATCCTGGTGGCTGATCTCGTACTGGGGACGCCGTCCGATTTATGTCGTCGGAATGGGTTGCCTAAGCGCGCTTCTCTTGATCATTGGAATTCTTGATGTGTCAGCCGGTGACAATGCCCTTTGGCCATCAGGAGGCTTATGTGTGCTCTGGCTCTTCATATACTCCCTGACAATCGGGCCTATTGCTGTACGTGGCACCACTTACGATATCCTCTTGCATCTGCTGATGATCCCACAGTATAGCATCATCTCCGAGACGTCTTCCGTCCGACTTCGACCACTCTCGGTGGTCCTGGCGCGCAATGCATACCAGCTTACCAATATCGTCTCACAAGTTTTGCAAGCTTACATGATGTACCGTTTTGACCGTGTCCACAAACTCAACTGCTTTCTGACAATTGTTTAGGAATCCAACCGAATGGAATCTCCAGGGAAGAACTGGCTTCTTCTGGGGTTCTACTGCCCTCTGTGTTTTCGTTTGGGCCTACTTCCGACTCCCGGAGGTGAAAGGACGCACATATGAGGAGCTGGACCTTCTCTTTACGAACAAGGTTACCGCGCGGAACTTTTCCAAGACCCACGTGGACGCATACAATACTTCGTCCAGTACCGAGGATGAGAAGACTAGGGTCGAGCAGGTGGCATAATCCTTGGGTGAGTTCCTGCTGGCTGTTTGGTCTGGCGGTACCGAAACATTATGCCGCATGTAAGCTGTTAGTAGATTAGTATTATGCAAGCATGCAAGCGCTTTCTGGCTGAAAGTAGCAATGTGCTGCAAAATAGCTGTCAGCCCAGCCTTGGCCATGATTGGCTGTGCGGGTTAAGTTGACGATAATGTGAAACATTTTCCCATTGTAAGCCCTTTTAATACGAAGTGATAGTCAGTAAAGCGATTTCGAACTGATTATGAACGCCTGTAAGCATATTAATTGAGAAGAGCAATCACGAGGAAGGTCCATGAAAATTGAGCAGAACCCAGCGCCATCGACTTTGGCATGACTTATAAAAAGGTCCAGTGAAACTTGATTAATGAAACATCGTGACTCACGTATTATTTCTTGGGAGTCCAATTCTGGTACTTATCATATATGGCGACCCAATGGTAGTAAAGTGCATCTTGAAAAGTTTGAAGCACCAAGAACACCAAAAACGACATATTAGCGAAAAGAGGCTTAGTTGTAGAGTTCAAGCACCGCAAGGCTCAAACTTTAATCCAATCACCCAAGGAAAGGATGATCATTATTCATTAATATCGCTACTTAAATCAGTGATAAAATCTTAATGCCATTGTCATGGCCGGCCGGAGCTGATTTGTAAGTAACTTCTTCTGCGTTTGATTTATTGGCAGCCTTTCTTGGGCTACAAACCTAGGTACAGATATCGAGATACTTACACGTGCTTCATAACTTGACTGATCTCTGATTGTGACCGAGTTAGACGGAGGTCCGGGTGCCGGAAATTGGCTTTGCTGTCTCGCCCGATCCTAAAGTAACACGACATTGCGAATGGCGGAATTCTGTCACTCCAGATGCGGGACAAACTTTAGTTCAGTCAGCAAGCAACCACGCCATTCCACCATGGACACGGATTAACGGATATGGCGGCAGGCGGGTAACCTTATGCCTCTTTATGGGGCAGTAAATTGCGCTGTCAACCAGTTCTCGGCCGAGACGAATCCAGGACGTGGTACGGTTGGCACCCCTCTATAACGCAATCTGCACATGTAAATGGCGTGCTCCAGCAAGGCGTCTCCTTGGCGCCGACCGCGGCATTAGCTTTCTATCGAAATCTCACCTCGCGAGAAACCCCATCGGCCGTCCTGAATCCGAAATACGTCAATAAATATTGTATAGTCGGGACCCTGTCGCTGATCTTCAGCCTGGTGACACCATTCCTGACTTATCATAGTCCCCTGAGATTCTCGGCGCTGTCTTGGCTGCTTGAGAGACACCACATCATTATTGCTGGTTCTGTGTGCCCTGAATCGACAATGGCCCCAATCAAGTCAGTGGCGGTGATTGGCGCCGGAGTGAGCGGTGTCTCATCAGCAGCTCACCTCCTACGCCACGGATTCGACGTCGTCGTGTTCGAACGCTCCAGTGTGTCCGGCGGCGTTTGGCACTTCGATCCCCGGCCCGATAGGGAACCCGAATACCCAGGCACAGAGTCCAGCGAGGGCAGCCACACTCCCGACAGTGTCGTGAACTCCAAGGATACCCTGAGTTCTCAAGGCGAGGACGATCCCGCACTCCTGCATGCACCACCAGGGCCTTGCTATGAGGGACTCATGAACAATGTGCCAACACCATTGATGAAGACCACTCTGTTGGAGTGGCCGGAGGGAACCCCGGAACATGTCACCCATCACGACATCGAGATATACGTCCAGCGCCTCTCACGAGAGACGGGTGCGCATGATGTGACTGTTTTCGACACCAGTGTGGAGGAAGCCGTCAAGAACACAGTCACCGGGAAGTGGGACGTGCGAACCAAGACACTCCTGAAAAGCGAGGACGGCAAATACTCGTTCCAGCATAGGGACTGGGCGTTCGATGCTGTCATCGTCGCCGCTGGCCACTATCACGTCCCTCTCATCCCGGAAGTTCCGGGCCTGGCAGAGTGGAAGAGGAAATACCCCGACAGGGTCAGACACTCGAAGAGCTATCGATACCCGCACCACTACAAGGACCAGAATGTCCTGCTCATCGGCGCCGGCGTGTCGTCTCTCGATATCGCCAAAGAGCTCGAGGGAGTGGCCAACAAGACCTATCAGTCCTCCCGCGGCGGCAAGTTCGATCTCGACAAGTCCTTGCTGCCTCCCAACTCGGAGCGCGTCCCGGGCCTGAAGTCGTTCAAGCTCGATGAGGGAGTCAGCGTATTTTCTGGGTCGGAAACGCCCGGTTCGCCCATCCCTGGCACAGTGCACCTGACCGACGGAAGGGTCCTGCAGGATATCCACCATGTCATCGTCGCATCGGGCTACCAGACCACATACCCTTTCCTCACGGGCCTCGAGTCGGAAACTATAGCCCCTGAGGACGTGGACGAGAAGACAATTATCACGGCAGATAAGTGTGTGACACATAACCTGCACAAGGACATTGTTAGTGTTGTCTCGCCACCTCCCCCCCCNNNCCCCATTTGGGCTCGATTCATACTAACGACAGTTACCGCGAAGTTCTATATGGCCGACCCTACTTTGACATTTGTCGGCGTTCCATACTACACCTCCACCTTCTCGATGTTCGACTTCCAGGCCGAGGTGGCTGCCCGCGTGTATGCGGGGCTAGCCAAGCTCCCGTCTGAGGAGGAAATGCGAAGTGACTACGCAGCTCGCAAGGCCAAAGGCGACAAGGGGAAGGCGTTCCACAGCCTGATCCACAACCAAGTACAGTATATGGAGGAGATACTCGCCTGGGTCAACGAGGGTGTTCAGGAAAGGGGCGTTGAACCCATGAAGGGTGTCGGAGAGGCTTGGTACGCGGCATACGAGGGGTTCAAGGAGAAGTCGAGGCGGCTGATCCCAGTTGACTCGGATCAGATTCAGCAGCCTATTGCAAGCAAGTATTACACATCGGACGAATAGACATTTAGAATCTATTTTAGGGCGCCCGTCTGGGAACATCGGATGGACATGCATCTATATAGGTACCTAGACACCTGGTTACTGTCCCAGAAGAAAATTTCTTGACGAGCTTCCTAATTACTTTGCCTGGGTGTGGCTAAGGTACATGTCGAGTGGTGAGACACATATCCCAACCAAGCTCTTGGATGCACCTGATATGGTTGGTGTGTTTTCTCTACTAGTACAAGTCAAATCCCGGAAGACTCCTCTTGATGACTAGGTCTGTGACGGGTCGACCCGTTCTCGTATGAGACATACCTGAATGCCCCCATTCACGGGGTGGAAGACGCAATCTTTGCTATGCAGAGGGATGAAATGGGCTCATTTACTACCACTCACAGAATCTGAACGTGTACCTATACACCATCTTATGTACATTGGTTCACGCACGTCTCGTTAGCGCACCCCGCTCAGCCTTGCCCGATTTTGAGTCAAACTCCCCAACCCACTCAACAATCTGGTCAACCACGGCGTCCTGCACGGCCTTCACACCAGCGTTGACCCTGCCATTGCTGATGGAAAGGTCGCTGCAGTGGATGCCCCCGGGGATAACCAGCACGGGGGCGTCCTTTGTGCCCTCGAACGGCCCACCGGGCCGGAACTCGCTCGAGACGGTGGCGTCCTTCCAGGGGTCCCACTCGCCGTTGACGAAGATGAGGCGGGTCGTCTCTCCGGCACGGTCCCATCCGCCTGTGTAAACGTTGGTATCCTTCACGGTCTTGCCCTCTGCACTGCCGTAAGTGCCTGGCGGGGTGAAGTAGAGTGCGCACTGTCGCTGCCAGTACTCCGCCGTCACCAGGCGCGAGACGATAGTCGGCGTGCCCTCCGGGGCGCCATCCTGCCAGAAGGCGAAGCTAGGAGGGTCGGATTAGATGAGGTCCGTCAGGGTTGTAAGATCTTGTGACTTACGGGTCATTGCAGAGCATCCACGTCCATTGGCGGTCAAGGGGGTTGCTGACAGTCAGGTCGGTGTAGATGGGGCTGGTCTCGTTGTACGAGTCGAAGCAGCCGAGGCTGTTGTCGTCCGACCACTCATCGTAGCCATAGCCAGCGCAGTCTGTCGACATGAAGCGAATGTTTAGTAATGCACCCGAAGAAGACGTCCGCGCTTAAAAAGAACTTACAGCCAGGGAGAAGTTCCGTCTTGACCCAGTTCGCGTATCCCTCGAGAGCCTTCTCCAAGCCGACACCCTCCGCTCCAGGGATGACAGTTGAGTTGGGGTACAGAGGGCCAACGTTCTCAACGCTGTCGCAGAAGAGGACTGTGCAGTCCATGATTAGCAGAGTTCCTGCAAAATGGCTTTAAAATAATCCGGGGTTTGCATACAGAAGTCAGAGTAGTTGGAGTAAAAGTCATGCCCTTGCCATTGCCAGGGCCCGTTTTCCAGAGCGCTGGCAAAGTCATCGTCGTGCTCGATAGCGCCGAGGCCGAACTTCTCCTTCAGCGCCTGCTTGGCCTCGTCGTCGTCACCCAGAAGGATGCTGTCGACGTGCTCGATCACCTTGGACACGTCCGCGCTGCAGTTGGCGGGCATGCCCTCTTGCACGGGCGCAAAGTATTGCCACTGTAGTGGGGCGCGTGTTAATATCCTGGCAGAGACCCATTTCCTACGTATGCAGTTCGACTTCGGAATAGGACTTACGAAATCATAGATGACTTCAACCACGGCGCTGGAAGCGTGGTAGGCCCAGAACGTGCCCGGGTCAACGCTCTCAACCCAGGCCGCGAGGGCACCACTGTAGCTACCACCGGAGAACACCCACGGCACGCTGTCAGCGTTGCTGCTGGCGTTGGTGGCAAAGGGGAACTTGATGTTGTTGGCAAAGTACGTCGTGTCGTAGATGGAGTTCTCCAGGGTCAGGTACTGCAGGTTCTCGGTGGTCAACTCGTCGTACGGGCTCGAGTCCCCCCAGTACCGGTGCTCGAGGATGACCGCGGCCGCGCCGAGCTCCTGCGCGAGCAGGCCGGTGAGAGTTCTGTTGGTCAGGTACCCCGTGTACCCTGCGGCGGCCACCTCGCCCGGGGTGAAGAAGACGACGGGCGAGCCTGGCCCCTGCCAGTACTGGGTACTCCACCAGAAAGCCTGGCTGAAGGTGCCCTTGGAGGGGTCCGAGTGGTCGAGGATCTGCTGGAAGGTACCATTGCCAAAAGTGGCCGCGGCGTTGGTGTCGCGCCTCTGGACGAGGCTGCCTGCGAACTCGGTATCGGCGATGTCCAGGGGGGGAGGAACCAGGTGCATGAATTGGACAGGCTTGACGGCCGACACGCCGGCAGCGAGCAGCGCGCTGCCTGTAGCAAAGAGGGCTGGGACCTTCATCTTGGCGTCGTCGACTAATGGCAGACCCGGATGAGAACGACTGACAACGGCAGGCCAACGATGGGAAACGAGGGTGAGGGAGGAGGAGGAGCTGCGAAGAGGGAAAATATGGAGCACAATAGCTCTTATATAGGAGGTGATGGTCACAGACGCAGGACGCGTCGCAACGTATCAGCAGTGTGACGGGACGGGATACGTCCATGACGGGCACAGGAACAGGAAAGTCGCCCGAACATCGGCAGCAAACCTTCCAGAACGAGGTGCATATGCTACGCTGCGGGAGCGATGCGAGGTGGCATCGTGACCGCCATAGTGTAAAACGGGGATACTAAGGTGGAGCCAACGGGCCGGATGGTGTCCACAATACTTCCCGGAGTGCATCAATCGTCTGTCAATGGGCCATTGCTGATAACCTTCGCCGCGAGAGGGGGAAGAGGCTTGCCATTACGGACAGGCACTGTGCATTGGGCGGGCCTGTGCGAGATCTTGTACACGTGCAATCTACTCAGCCTTGACAAGTAGATTCGGCACAATACAGTGAATAACCGTCTCACAGGCGGGGGGATCTTGGCGTTGACGTTACATTGCAGAGAACCGTAGTGGCGCCGCATATCGGGAAAAGCTTGGTAGAGTCCCCCGCCGAGTCCGACAGGTGGAAAAGCAGAGACGAACGGCAAGACAACAGGGCGCCTGGGCGACTGTCACGAAGATTGTAATGGCGTGAGATGGAAGTGCTACTACGTAGTGGATGTGAACAGGAACGGGACAGGGTCTATGCCAGCTCGGATTGGGGGTCGTCGGATATCAAGCCTTCGGCAAAGCGGGCCCTTCCTGACCACCTTCTCAATTGGGTTTCAATGATCTGCGGTGAGCATGAGCATGATAACTGGAGCTCTCGCGATCTGTATGGACAGAAATATTAGAAAGTCGAGCTCGAGATTCACAGAAAGTCCCGTACTTGACCTGCGGCGGACCGCTACAATAGCCGTTGCCGTCCGCCGCCTGGGCGCTCACTATATAGAGTCTTGGTCGAAGAACAAAACAACCGGCGGCTAATAAGGCCTACGGCGGCGGCAGTAATGCCCTGACTAACAGCGATGAGGCCTGTCGCTCGGTGGGTTGGCGGGTATCGTCGGTGCCACACAGCTGCTTTATGCGGTTAGCATGAGCTCAAGCAGAGATAAGACTATTGGGACCCCTGCTTTTCGTTACGGATGAACTGCGGCTCGGATGGCCGATGGGGTTATTTGCTTATGCGTGTATGCATGACTCGGATCGTCCTGAAGGATTTAGAAAAAGACGGGGCTGATATTCAATTGGCCGAGGCGCCTGATTCAGTTGAAGAGTATCAGCCTGTCAGCTGCTTGATTTCCCCTTTTTGCTCTGGGCCCCCCCAATTCCAACGTCCAGTCAACCTCGCAAGTAGATGGGCCAAGTACCTGGAATCGTCGAAGGTGAAGTTGACGCGAACTCTCAACGTCTCAAAGTAGTTACACGAGTCTACATTGACAGTTTTCGGCCCGGATTCTAGGCGATACCGAGACCATACTCCGCAAGACAGAGGATCCCGCCGGAAGGAATGCTTTGGAGTTCATAGGACGAGGGTCCAACATGTGGGTCGGAAATAAGCTTTGGTAACCCACTCTTCTCCATTCGCTCGACCAGGTGGGTACCGACTGATGTTCGGAGGAGACAGCCGCGGTCCAGACTTAGTCGCAGCATGGCAGGAAGCCCGGGCACTCGGACTGATGTTCGTTCAACAGTCCATGCCACGTCCGAGAGGAGCATTGGTTCCTCGTATGGTCTCATGTCTAACCAAGACATGCCAGGCATTCGATAGCCGGCTACTCCGGATTAGTCGGTAGCAATGATATAGCCCGATGGTCGGGCCGTGACTGCAGCCTGATGTTTGGAGTTTTATCATCATTCCACACAGTTGTGTCCATTCTATCGTTGCGATAATTGAAATTATCACCGAAGTAAAAGCTGAGGCCCCCAGATATTCCTGGTAATTTGCGCGAATACCTAGGTACCAACCCTATGAAGAAACAAGCTAAGTCTGTAATAAAATAGGAATGTTTAACGTGGTTTACCAGGAAGTGTGTAACGGGCTGGGCCCGTCTGAGGCCTCACCCGCCATTCGGCCAAG
>LJJS01000437.1:0-129024 GCA_001447215.1 Diaporthe aspalathi
GGGGTGCTGGGGTTGGCTAAAGTTGGTAAATATTGCAAAACTGATCTACATAATAATATAATTCACGTAATGGTAAACCACGTTATAATTTTTAAAATATTTATATTAAAAAATAAAAGGCTTTAAAAAGGCTTTTTAATAAAAAAGTAAATACTTTTAAAAAGCTGGCTATTTAAAAATAATATTAGAAAATATTTTAAAAAAAATAATTAAAAAGAAAAAAGCTATTTAAATAATCCTGTAGTTCAATAGTGTGCACTGTGACAGTAGAAGGGTTTTGCAGTGAGAGGATGGTATTGAACAGATGGCTAGGACCTCCGGAGTATTGGTATTTGGAGGGATGATACAGACTATGCGAGGCGCTCTGCCACTAGCATGCCCAAGGTGAAAGAACTTCTTGAGATAGGCGACATAACTCTTCCTGTTGTACCTGGCCCATGTCTCAAGTAATGTTGGCGGAACCAGGCTAAAACATTGCTCTCCCCACCTTTCCGCATCCAACGCAATCGCCCGGATCATGATGGCGACACGGAGCTTCGAGTGTGGACGGAGGGATAGCATGTCCAGAGAGGTTAGAGTCGGCAGATGGCAGATATTCAGTGGCAGCTCCTCTGGTAACGACGGTTGGCATGGAGAATCTGGTAGCCTGGAGGTGTGGTGGATCGGTCTTAGGGGCTCAGCATGGGGGCTCACCCAGTCACGGAGTTCAGAGGCAGGAGTAGATGGCCTTAGCTCAATAGACAAGGTCCACTTGGTTCCGCTGCCAGATTTCGTGCCTTCCTGTCCTTTAGTTGTCAAAATACTTCCTTGCAAACCCTGAGGCGGTTCAAGGCCTTGGAAATGGTGCTCCGATGTCCCAGTAGCATTGAGTTCGGTAGGAGCATGGTGAGAAGCAACGGCTGGTATCCCGGACTAAGTCACCATGTTTAGGCCCAATCTGCGTTGTGATAGACTGAGAGTGCCTGTGCAGTGTTTGCATTTTTGAGGAACAAGGCATCGTCGCATCATCCAATCCTGTGAGGCGTTGGTACAGCCTCGTAGGCCTGGTGGAAAAGTTAGACCTAATACGCGATGCCTCAAACGTAGAGTTCAACCTCTTGTTTCTCGTTCCTTCTTTGCAGAGATTTCACATGTGTCAAACTGGTAGAGATCTTTATCTGTTTCCTTTGTGTAATCCTGGTCTCGATGAAGGGAAGACCTAGTTGGTTTGATCACACTTTGTTCTTGAGGCATTGGTAACCCCATAGGGGTAGGCATCATCATATAACAGCCTCCTAGGCTACATAATTAGCAAAGTTAAGGGGTTGAGGAGTGGGTTGGTTGGCGTGTACATTAAATTCAGCAAACAAGTGTGGATCAATGCCTGCTTGAGTGCTGGATTTGCCTTCCGTATAGGAATGAGTGTGCCTGGGTTCTTGGGTTCCTCAAGTGCCACGAGTTCCACGCAGTGCAGCTTCTGGACACAGGCACATCTGACTCTTTGTGGATTTAGCTGTAGTCCTAGCGGTCCCTTCACGACGTAGTTGAGTTACGTGGTGTTCGACTTGGCGTGGATATGCTCGAACGATATTTGTCCGCCCGTGTTGGCTTTGTAACCTATTAAGGATGGTTCTATTCCCAATCCTCGGGGACTGATAAAAGTCTTGCAAAGCTCAAGTCGTTGTGGCGCAAGAATAGCTAATTCAGTGTTCATTTTTGCAACACATCAATGTGCACCTCAGATTCCTCTTAATCTACCGTTTCACGGCCTCTAAAGCAAACTGTCTACAGGTATATGTGCAATTTGCCCCGCAGTGAAATCTTGGGGCGGAGATCGTTGCATTATCTAGAGAACCCGAGATCACAACTGCCGAATTCAACAAGCTATGTTCTGCTCTGGCTCTCACTCAAGATTGAGAGTTTCTGCAAGGTCCTGCGCTAAATAACCGTTTCACCGAAGCCAAGGCCTGGTCGCATTGGATACTCCGCACGGAGCTAATTTGCTCACAAGATTCTCAAGGTTCGTCTCTACTTCCTTTTGCGGAAGCCTCGCCCACGAAACCTGCCTTTGCCACTTTGTTTACCAGCCTGAAGCGCATCGTACCTCTTCTTCAACTGCTTAGACGAGTGCTCGGCCTGTAAAGCCTCCTGAACAAGCGATGGTCCTTCCCGAGACTTTCCAGTATTGCGGGATTGTCCTTCCACCAAGGTGCCCTAGGATGTATGCATTAGAGAACCATGATCTAGTGAATGGCTGGTAAGCGACTTACAATTTGAGAAAATGTAGGCAGCGATAGAGTCGACTTGCGCCAGTGTTTCTTAGAGTTCCAGACATGCCTGGTATGCAGTAGTTGGAGGTGTTTCTTCGTTTCGGAGTCAAAGCTGGTACGGGGAAGATTGTACCAATCGGGACCTATGTTGTCCTTGTCCTTGGTCTTGGCCTTGGTTTACACAAAGTCAGATTGAGGTAATCAAATACCATTTGATCTCGGCACCAACCTTGGGTGCTTGAGAGGAGACCAGCTTGGGCTGTCGCAGCGTCAAGGATTGGTGGTCGTTCCGAAGCTCTGGCTGACGGTAGGAAATGGTGGATGGTTTGGATGGGTGAACAAAAGTCCTGGAACTTGGAAATTTGACACGGGTTGGGGCTCCCCTTGGATGTCGTTGCTAACCGCGCCTCAGCTTCGGCAAGCATTCAATTGATATCACAGTCTGAAAGCTGCGGCTCTGAGATTAGAGATTCCATCGCTTTTGACAATAACGGGCGGTAGCTTATCAGGGGCAGCACAAGACGGTGTGAAGTGATGGATGGTGGTGATGGAGGTTTGAATGAAAACCACCCCGGTCCGGAAAGGCTATCTTATCGCTATGAATCACAGGTGGTTGATTACATCAGCACTTGTTGCCGGCTAGGTACCTCCAGGTCTGATGCTGCTGCAGTGGGCCCTAGGGGCTGTGGGGCCCTTATCGATAGGGACTCTGCAGCCTTCGACGCCTCTGGCGATCGCTTCCTTTTTAGATTAGGCGACTGTTTTCAAAAATCAACATATTCTACAGCCATTTTGTGCCTGTGTGCCATTTCGACGTAGTGCCCGTCTCATAGGGCCTGTTATTAAGGCCGTTTCTGGGCACCATATTCTTTAGGGGCCTGACTATCAGAAGACGCACCTAAAACTCCGTTACTACTCTTTATTTTGCGATTCGGGTGACCAGAGGCTTGTCCAGGCTTTGTCCCGGTGTGTCTGTCGGCCCAAAACGCACCACCACGTAGCCCCAGGTTCTCGCCGACGCCAAGCCCGGATGGAGGACTCGTTGCGCCATGTCATCTGAATGAGATCGATGACCGAAAAGCCTGAAACTATTTTCTCAAGTAATGGGCCATCCACATGGTCTCAAGGTAAGACTTCGACCTTATGCTGCGTCTATAGGACGTACAGATACGTACGGACTAGTATACCTTTGAGGTACCTTGACTTGAGTGGCGGACATAGCAGCCTTGAGAGCTCCTCGACAGGCAGATCCTCCGACTTGTTCCAGGATCTGATTTCCCAGGTGGTCTTGGGCACGGGTCACTCCCAGGATTGATGTCTAGGCTGTTCTGAATCACCACATCATATCATATGTGCAGGAGCAGTCGATCGAAAGTCAAAGCAGACACTCAAAGGTCTGGTACGTTTCATTAGGACCGTTGGTCGGGTTCTCTACTCTGCCAAATCAAGTACCGAAGAAGCATGCCCACAAATTCCTCAGTCTAGACTATCGTGGGTGTCATACGATGCGCCGTTGACGTGCCCTCCCCCGCTTGTATTCTGACTGCTCTACATGTCTGGCCTGAGCAAGCGCTTGATTGGCAAGCTGCCTAACATGGGTGTAGGTTTCGAGATCAGTCGGCCTGAAAATTACTCTAGTCGAAGGCAGAAGGCGAGGTTTAGTAGTAATGGCTAGTTGGGCGAGCAGCCGAACTCTTTGGTCGTGTCAATAGAGGGTGTAGGGTGTAGGGTGCAAGTGTAAAGGCTTTAGAAGCTGAAGTCGATAAGGTCCTCGCTGGAGGCGTTACTGGCCTTCTCGGCAGATGGTGTATCGGACTTGGTCGGCTCTCCAGTAGTGATATGGCGATCAGGCGTCACACCCCGAGTTCCAGCGGCGGCCACCTCGGGTACCGCGGGCGCACCGGTTCCGTCCTCGTCGGTCGCGACAGCCGTAGTCTGTCCGTCTTTAGGCAGTTCGGGTACTGGCGCAGTCTGCTTCTGGTGGTTGCCAGCTGGAGCAGAGACCATGTTCCCAGCAACCTGCTTGGCGAGGATGGCACCAAATGCCTTCGTTGAGTCATCCAGAGAGGTCCTGTGAAGATTGTTAGCTATGGAGTATTAGGCGAAATGAGGTGCGATTGGCCCATCACTCACTGCTGCCTCTCGTTGGTAGTGCCAACCTTGTTGGGGTTGGGCTTGTTGGGAGAAGACCTCGTCTGAGTCTTCTCTTGTCGCTTGTTGGGCCCGACGACGAGAGCAGCCATCGCGCTGATTGTTGCGCGCTCCCTCGCAGTGGCCGGCCTGGCGGCGCTGGTTTCGACAGTCAATCAGCCATCAATTTGGGATGAAAGTGCGGCAGGCTCAGCCAGAGGGGAGCGACTTACATCTTCTCCTGGGCTTGGCGGCCCTTCATCTTGGAGTTCTTCTCTGGGGAACTTTGATAGCGTTAGGCGTTGACTCCAACACAGATTCTCATGAGCCACAGTCGGCCGCCACTGCATCGGAAACGACGCCGAGTGAAGGAAGTGTTTGGGGGAGTTCGTGACACGACAGGCACCAGTCTCTTGGGCGATGACGGAAAGAGGGAGTGCAAGTGTGCGTGAGGCTGGGTTTGGGGGAGGAGAGAGGACGGTGCTGTTGAAGGTGGTGGGGAACGACGGAAACCCGTCGAGGCGCGGTGAGAGGCAATAGCTGCTGAAGGGAGATGCGATGCTGCCAATCTGGAAGGAGGGTGAGGACAGACCTACCGTGCTCCTGCAACGAACCCCTGGACGCTCTTCCTGAGAGAGCATGGCTTTGGGACCGCGTCCCGTCGGATCTCTGTGCCCTCGCGGACACCACAGGGGAAAGTTCGGTAGGGCTCGCCGAACTTGTCGGCAACGCCCTCGGCGACGATGTTGCGGATCTCGTCGGCGGCGGGGGTACGGAGGGCGCCCAGCTTCTCGAGAGCGAGAAGCTGCTGTCGCGGCTGTCAGGAAATTCGCGTTTGCTGTTGTGCTCAGGGGGTGGTTGACTTACGGTCTCCAGCTGCTTCTGAAGGTCTGCGACCTTCTTGCGCTCCTGGTTGGGAGCATTGGGAGCCATTTTGACGATGTTGACTGTCGAAATGGCGATGGTCGGAAATTCGCGACCTCTAACAAACAAAAGGCAAGAGTCGACCCTTTGCAGGCCAGCTCTTGTGCCCCAGTTGGAAGGAGGAGCGCCAGTGCCTGGGGTGGAGCCCACGCACGGGCCCTCACCCAAGGCTCATCCCTTTCGTCCCAGGCCCTCTGCAGGGAGGCTGGAAGAGGCAGGCCAAGGGCGAGGTGCAGTACCTCTGTACTGTGTTTGGCTGGCAGGGCAGGGTACCGGAGAGGACTGTGACCTGAGGTCCAAGTACGACAGGAATCCCACCCCCCAGACGACTGTCCAGGGGAAATTCCCATCGCACTTGGAGATAGTTGTAAGGGGGAAAGATTTCAGAAGTTCCAAGCTGTGGGAGATTTCTCTTTAAGTATTGCCAGCCTGCGGAATCCGCAGCCTTCCGCCGTGTTCCGCACTTGAGCAGGCAATGACGATGCTCATTCGCATCTTCGCGATCCGAGCATCACCATTGGCCACCATTGGCCGGTTACCCTCTGTCTTCGCGGTCTGAACTTGAGGTACGCGATGTGGAGAGGCCCAGGACAGGCCACTATAATTATATCGCAAAGTGCTCCCTTGGTGAACTCGTTGGCGAACTTGAGGAGCACAGTAGGGAACATGCTAACTATAGTACGCAGATGGCTTGGGAGCTTCACATGTTTTCCTTTCCTTAGGTGGTCTACAGATTGCCCTGTCTTTGGTATTTGTTCGCGGTCACCCAGATGTGAGACTGCACATGTGGTCACGGACGAAGGCGCAGACTACATACAGAACGCGGCATTGCTCATGTCTCTGTCTGTAACAGGCCTTCTTCTTTGCATTTCAAAAGGGCTTGCAGCCTCGGAGACAAGGCGAGTATGCAGTGCTTCTCCAAAGAGCTTTCAACAGCATTGTTTTGCCTGATTCCAGTGTGAGAGGCCTTGCGCTACACCTCACAAAAGGATACATGGAAATAGTGGCACCCAAGATCAGGTGGTCCATGTATTGGTTTGCCACCCATGACCAGAATGAAAAGCTTCTTTTTGGGTTGCCAATTTGAATTGATCTCGTGGAGACTTCATACCGTCAGTTAATTGGCATTGATCTATATAATTGCACCAAATTGATCTAATCAATTCCTCCCTGATCAGGTAGAGGAGCCCGTTTCACGCGGTAATGGGTGCAGTAATGGCGAGTGATGGGCCCTTGAAGCCGGCAAAGTGTAGTCAAGACGTGGGTCAAACAACCTCCAGTGTACTTCAAAATTCCTCTGCCCATGTGTATTCTCACCGCATCAGTCAGCCGGCGTCTCGGTCGGGCAGAGCTGACATGGCCTTAAAAAGTCTGGGCACGTGTAGTGAGTACCTGACGTTTTGACAACGAGGTAGGTTTTACCACAACGAGGAGCATGGAATACCTGATCTTGGCCCGCCAGCCGGCGGCAGAAGAATCACTCGGGGTTTTCGGGGTTGCTTTTACTTGAATGGGGACGTCATAACGCTGCAGAGCACTCAGTTCAATGTAAAACTAATACGGGCAGATATCACAGAGGTTCATGAAAGTTGAAGTTGTGCATTCTCCTAATGTTGTGGGCATTCAAAGCCCAGGAGAAGAGGGGCGCAACTGTGCCCCGTGTGCTCGATGTTCCATATCGAAATGCAATCTCATCAGAAGATCATCGATCTTCGTAAACAGGATGACCCTAATCTGCACACGTGGTCCGCCAAGGGTGATTTTCTTAGACCTCCATCTCGGCCTCGCCCTCTTCCTTCTTGACGTCCCCATCAGAGTCATCGTCATTTCCACCAGGAGTGACAGGCTCCTTGGTCTTGCCGCCCTTCTTGGCACTGCCGGTCTTGGTTGCAGTGCGCTTGGTGACGCCCGCGGGCTTCTTCGGACTTGGGCCGTCCTTCCAACCCATTTTGATAGACAAAAGACGGAAGCGCTCTTTGGTAGACTTGGCGGTGATGCCAAGCTCGGCGGCGACGGCGTCGAACTTTTTACGCGCAAAGAGTGATGAAATCAGTACTGAAGGTTCCAGGGAAGGGGTGTAGGGTATTTCTAATAAGAAGGAAGGTCTTACATCAATATCAGGCTTGCTTTTGGTGTTCTTCATCAGCAGCGCCAGAAAGTTGGTCTGGGCTTCGTTGAGGGCGGAAGAGTCCTTGGGGGCGGCCATTTTGTCTGAGATGCTGGCAAAACTTTCAGTGTGGTCCAAGTGAGGTAGGAACTCCTGAGGCGTGCCTTGCAGGAAGACTGTGCTTGAATGTTATGGGTGAGTGTAGAATGGAGTATGGAAGGACGGCAGCTGAAACTGGGCTTGACTGCAGGTGTGGGGGTGATGAGATGTGAGATTGTCAAACGCTTGCACGCTTTCTGGTGGCGCACCGGCATGAGAGGTTGGCAAGAAAGGCATCGCTAATGATTGAGACTTACAAGAACGGTTTGGACACTTGTAGAGAGTATCGAAAGTTGAGGCTCGTTGGACTGCCAGTTGAAGGCAATGTGTGTTTTTTTTGAGGCTGCTCAGGGTGAGGATGGACAGAAAGGGGGACGAGTGAGGATGAACAGGAAGGGTGGTTGTTCTGGAAACTGTGGTACACAACGAAAGGGACTGGCGCTATCGAGAACCCACGCTAAAAGCCCGTATCAGGGGAATGGCGATGTGCCGCAAGCTTTCAAGCTCATGCTCTGAGGTACTTACGCACCGAAGTAGGTGCTTGACTTGATATCTAATCGCCTGAAGCCGTCTCGATGACACCTGCATGGCCATTTGCTATGCCCAAATTGACAGCCAGTGGTACCCTTCCCGAGATATGCTGTTCCGCTTCCCGGCCAGTCCGTATTTCCCTGAGCTGAAATTCAAGATTTGACTTAGATTTTCAGGCCCTCAGATCCATAATCTTCGTCAACCGGCGCTTACGGGCGCTGAACTTCATCGTAGGTTCCGGGTTTTGTTCATAGAACTGTCACAGCTCAGACTTGCCATCTTCACCCGTGCTTGTGGCTGCATTTCCCTCCGCGGCAGGTAACCTCTCTTTCAAAAAAGCCTCCACGTCATCGAGCTCTTCCAGGGAAGCGGAGTGAGCTAGTCCCCTGTGGCAAAGTTAGTTAGCGAGGAGACAAACCATGAACATTCGCGACCCGGCTCCGCTGCTTACTCGTAGACTTTCCGTGTCACGTTCAAACCCAGCGTGTTGAGGATTGAGTAACTCAACATGTTCAGCTCGGGCTTCACGAGGGGGTCGGAGTCACCGTGACACATTAGGATCGGGGTGTTGTCGTTCATCTTCGGACCCGCGGACAGCACCTCACGGAACGTCTTGCTGAGGAGAAGCCAGCTGGACAGCGCCACAATGCCTGCGAGCTTGAACTTGGCTGTAAGGCCAGTGTATATGGACATGGCGCCGCCCTGACTGAAGCCGCCGAGCACGATACGGTCTGCTGGGATGCCCGCGTCGATCTCGGACTGGACCAGGGACAGCAGGTAGTCTGCCGAGCTCCGGATTCCCTCGGCGTCTTCGTTCTCGCGCATCGTCTCGACGCCACCGTCGAGCACTCTCTGTCGCGATTGTCAGCCGCGAGCCATCAACGATTGCCTGGGCGGGTCACCGACGATGTCGAACCAACCTGGCATCCTGAAGCCGCCCTGTGAATGAATTAGCTTCGGCCCGGGTACGTGGGTTTTGAGGCGTGTTGCTCACATTGCAAGTGATAGGGATCGTAGGCGCGTGTGGCAAGATGAACTTGACCTCGTCAAGCCGCTGTCGTCGCCGCCAGTTCTCCACGGCAGATGCCCACCCGTGGCCGGTGTCACCAAGGCCATGGGCGAAGATGACGGTGGCTGTGTGGTTCTTTACAGCCGGGAATATGAGGGGCGGGGCGTATCGGAGGGCCATTCTGGCAGCTTTGGCGTTGTGTGCCGAACCAAGTGAGGCTTATGGGCTTGTGGTATCTCGGTCTTCGTACTTTTGTGGGGTCCGATGGAGAGGTGCGAGGTTGCTGCAGCTGCTGGTGCTGGTGCCGGTGCCGGTGCTTGTTGCAGTGGCAGAGGCGCTGGGCAGGGATAGGGGGCCGTTCGGCCTTTTTGTAAGCATCCCCGGAAACCCACCTGGGATTACCTAAACATCTCAACCTCAGACCGTACAAATAAGGAGTGAACTATGTCCGACTCTGCCGACGGCTTGCTTCAAGATGAGCCCATCTTTGGCTTTGTACTCATTCCAATGGCTATCTCGGGACCTTTTAGGGCTGTTGTTGCGGTAGTGTCAATTGCCATCGCCCTGGCGGCTGCTTTCTACGCCTCCTTACTCCCCGAGCTGCCTGTGCCCTCCCAGCTGTCCAAGGCTGCCGCAGCTCTATACGCCCTGAAACCGAATGCCGGGACATCTCATGACAACGCGACAATGGCTTCCAGGCCACCCGTCTATTTCCTGAGCCATGGAGGTGTACGTCACAACACCCCAGCGCTTTCTCAACCAATGCTAAAGTCAAATCCTGGAACCAGCCAGACGTGATGTACAACAAGGAGCACGCGGTGTATCCGGTACTCCAGAACATCGGAAAGGAGATCACCAAGAAGGTCAAGCCCAAGGCCGTGGTCGTCTTTAGCGCCCATTGGCAAGCGAAACCTGACCTCATCCAGGTCAACACGGCCGTCGAGAATGACCTGATATATGAGTCCGTTAGGCGTCACCAACTAACGACGCGTCACTCGTGACTGACAGAGTAACAGTTTCTACGGTTTTCCCGACTACATGTATGAGGCGAAATACCCAAGCAGGGGTGATCCAGCACTGGCCGGCCGCATTCTAGACTTGCTCTCGTCAGCAGGCATAAAATCCGAAGGCGTCAAACGAGGGCTAGACCACGGGGTTTGGGCTGGATTTCACGTTGGTGAGTGCGAATGAGACTCGGGGAAGATGCTGTCCGTAATGAACCACAACGCTAATAGCCATCAGCATTCGACCCGGTCGAGAACCCCCTCGACGTCCCGCTGGTCCAAGTGTCCCTGTTCAAGTCCGAAGATCCAAACCAGCACTACCGCCTTGGCCAGGCCGTCGCTTCTCTCCGGGATGAGGGTATCGTTATTATCGGTGCTGGCATGTCTGTGCATAACCTCAAAGACTTGTGGGATGTCATGGCTTCTGACGATCCGGCGCGGCCATTACCCTATGCTGTGGCCTTCGACAATGCGCTCAAGGAGGCTGTGGAGGCGCCTGTGGAGCAAAGGCAGATGATGTTGGCCTCGGTTTGC
The DNA here is from genome assembly GCA_001447215.1 of Diaporthe aspalathi. Classification (NCBI taxonomy): domain Eukaryota; kingdom Fungi; phylum Ascomycota; class Sordariomycetes; order Diaporthales; family Diaporthaceae; genus Diaporthe; species Diaporthe aspalathi. The sequence goes on from LJJS01000437.1 coordinate 10,588, forward strand.
GGTCGCCCCGACGCCAAGCAAGCACACCCGTGGATGGACCATTTGATGCCCGTACACGTGGCTGCCGGTGCGGCTGGTTGGGACATTGGCGAGCAGATCTGGACACTGCATGAAGGAAGTTTCGCATGGGCACAATTTCGCTTTGGGCGCTTGTCTGGCGAGAGCCTTTAGCGGATTGCGGGCTGGTTCCGGTCACTGTTAGTGTCTCCTATGCCTCTCTAGACTAAAATATTGGCATGGATCATCTATCTACCTAAGTAAGTACATAAATGATTCAACTTGAACTTTACCAGCTTGCACAGATATTTTCATTTCATTTTACAATTTCCTACACTTTAACGAGGCGGCCAGACACCTGAATCCTCTCACGGGAGTACGATCATGGAGTCCTCGGAATCTATGGACGACGCGTTTCAAATTCTGGGAGAGAAGCTTTCCGGTCTCGGCATCAAAGTCTCTGAGGGCCACGTCAAGGCCTCAGGGCTGAAGAAAGAGGCCAGCAACTCCGATGCCGAGACTGTGGGATCAGAGGAAAGTAATATTTCCAGGAGGTCCCTCCTATCTTTGCCAGTCGAGTTGTTGATCCGGATTCTCAGCTTCCTTCCTGGTAAGAAGCAGGTTGGAGCAGCTGTATCTTCGTGTCGACACCTTCTTTCCTTGTGGTGTGTGATTCTTTTTTATGGGCCTATCGTCGGCCTCCCCTTTTTGACCGTCTGCACAGCTGCTAACGACAGCAAACAGGAACTCGAATAGGGTGCAAATAATCGCCAACATATTGGGAATGGCCCCTGGGGTGCTTGAAGAGGCAGCTTGCGCCGCGCGGTTCCCACTGTTACCATTGGATGGAAACATATCAACGTACAACTTTGAAATGGCCCTGCGTGGCGATAGCCGGGACGGTGGCTTCATCAGAGCGGAGGGAATCAGCCGGCATTCATTGAGCGGCCAGGACCTTCTCACCCGGATCAAAACAGCGCTGACCTTCACGGGCAACAAAAGTCGCCTGCCCCCCAGCCGCTTCGGTTGGCGGGACGTCTCGAGGCTCGAGAAATTGCATCCAACCGTGCGCAAACTCGCAGACATTTACATCGAACAATGCGCTGCATCAAACGCGACCCTGTCAGGGACGCTCCGTGAGCGGCCCGTCACACTCTCCGAGCGAGTGCGCATCGAAAGGGCCTTGTATCGGTTCGAGATCTTCCGCCGGATGTTCGGCAGGTTTGACGGAAACCGGCACATGGATTCAGTCCGCCATCGCTCCGTTCAGGACCCCCACCGCCTCCCCGACTGGCGCGACGATCCCGTCCCTCACTTCGTCCAGATCTTCAAGGGGTCCTTCGACACGGTGGAGCTCATGCAGCTGCACTGCGTCTACGGCTTCCTCAAGAGGCTGATGACGCCGGTGGTCAACGACGTGCTGTGGCACGACTGCACGCTGCAGCACCGACGACTCGTTGGGCGCTGGGCCAACGACGAGCGGGTCGCGGCTCAGGTCCTCGCCGGCACCCAGCACGTTTACAAACTGTGGTCTGCTTTTGAAGACAGGAGGGTGGCCCACATGGCCTTGCGGGCGCAGACTCTGGACTTTCGTACGACGGGGGCACCCCATCTCCCAATGCGGCACGACACTGCCTTGTACCAAGTCCTCTCTGCCAAGTTTCGCACGCCCCACAAGGCCGGCATCGAGGTGGTGAAGAGCAAGATTGTGACCCATGACGCCGACGAGAACCCCCGAGATGCCTGTCTAGCAGTGGCCACCGCCATCTGGAACGTTGGCAAAATGAACCGGCATGACTTTCGGCGCGAGCTGGACCTGTTCGCACCGTATAGGCAGTGGGGTTTTGTCATGTGGGACTGCCAGCGACTGGATATGTTGGGCTTTTTCAGACCAAACTCCACGCCACGGGTGCTAAGACCTACGTCTCCTCCCTACTTGAGCACTGACATGCAAACGATTAATAGAATATTCCGCCTGCATCAAGATAGACTGCTACAACGACTTCAGCAACGTATCGAAGCACGAAGGGTTTCACCTCACACCTGGTGGGAGAAAGGACTCGAGCTGGCACTTGACTTGGGGCCTAAGCCGTATAATACATGGTATCCTCTGGCTCCACCTAAGGGCTAAAGTAGTTTACAGGCAGCTTGGTGTGTGTTCCTGCGAGCCCCGTCGCGCATACGTACAGTTTGGGAGAAGGACGAAAACGGTCAATAGTTATAGCCGAGAAACTGTCCTCGAAACTATAATCATTCAGGAATTAAAACAAATATTCAGACACTGGGTGATGTGCCTAAATCATGACGCAATGGATTGATTCCATTGGGCTAACACAGCATCCTATCTGAGCCAACGTGCCATTGCTGATAGGGGCATGCAAATTATACATCAAGCTTGTTCGCTCACCCTTTACCATAGGCAATTTTCGCTAGGTCACCTTCACACGGATGCCCTTGCTTCCAGCCTTTACCATTGGTATGAACATGTCATGGTCGTAGAGCACATCCTCCTCCGTTGTGTCGAACAGGCTCATATGGGGCAATACCCTCATAGTCAGAGCTGCAATGACAAAATGTATCTCGCAGAGCGCGAGGCTGGCGCGTCACCCCGTCAGCCGCCCGTAAAAATACGTTGATGTATGCTTTGACTTACTTCAGGGCGAGGCACTTCCTAGATCCCTTTGAAAAGGCCATCTGGGCTCTCTCGAGATCCTTGCGGCGGTTGTTGTTCTCATCGAGCCACCGCTCGGGGCTGAACTCGCCGGAGTTGGGGAAGACCCTCTCGTCATGGTGCGTGATATACGTCGACATGCCAACGGCATAGCCCCGTGGGATAACATATTCCACGTGCCTCTTGTTCCATTCTCCTCGGTATACAAGGTCTTCTTCGGTAGCGATACGCGCGGTGCGGGAGGCCACACCGTATGAGAGGCGCAAGCCCTCTTGGATCACGGCGCCAAGGTAGGGTAGTTTTTCCAGGTCAGGGAAAGCCGGCAATTGCTTCGGGGACGTGGTGAGGCCAGATTGCTCGAGCTCAGCCGTCAACTTCGCCAGCAGGTGCGGCTTGGTCAGAAGGTGGTACGTGATGACGGCCAGTGCAGAGGCGGTCGTCTCGGTCCCGGCGCCGAGAATAGCAAATCCCTCGGCTGCGAGCCTTTTGGTTCCCTTCTCGGTGGACTGCAGTTCCTCCTCCAAGAGCAAGGAGGCGAAGATTGTTGGACGTTTGTCAGATCTGATCAGGCCAGCCTCGACATTCTGCCTTGTTTGGTTAATGCCCGCTGGGATATCGATCTGCATAGTCCGGACGAACAGGGCCACGTCCTCCGGCAGATAATCCACAAGCCAGGTCGCGAGCTGGTCCAGGTGCTTCATGAAGGGGAAGAACCTGAAGAAGTGCGAGGTCTGCAGGGCAGCTTCTGTGGGGTCTTTGAAGTTGGGATACCATCCCTCCTGCTCGAGAAAGCCAAAGCTCTGGCCGAAGGAGTAAGCTTCACGTTGGCATGTCAGAACTTCATGTAAACTCGACAAGCCTTCTTCGAGGCTTTCTCATTCCCCCGGTTCTGATCATGAGCACAAGTCACTCACACGATATAACATCAGCCGTGAAACAGCTGTACGCGGTCTTGACATCGAAGGGCTCCTTGCCGTTCTGCCTGAGGAGCTTGTCACAGAGCATCTGGACATGCTCCTTGATCTCTTCCTCGAGCTTCGCGACATTGGCACGCGAGAAGAACTTGGCCACAGGGGCACGTCTCATCCTGTGGAGGTCATGATCGGTCGTACCGAACTCGGATACGTTTATTCTATGAACTCGAGGTAAGCCAGGGACCCAGGGACAGCCGCCACGCAGGATGAACCGGAGGGAATAACTCACACTGTCCCATCGACCTGGTGAGAAGGCTTGTCGCGCTTGCGGCCGCCAGCCGCGTATATTTCATCGCTGAAGTTGATATCATTGCAGTGGATTTCGTAGGGATTGATGCGAACGAGCGGTCCATATTTTTTGTGCATCTCCGCGATCTCTCGGGTGTATCTTCCGAACTTGACCACATCGTAATAGAATTCGGGCAGGTATGTTGCTGCTGCCAGCTTCGGGCCTGGGATATGGCTGAGGGGGTGGAAGGGGGACACATTGTAGAGCGCCTTAAACAACTGGTAGGCCAGCCAGGCGATACTCAGCCGGACTACAGTCTGGACCGTGAAGATGTCGGTTGGAGACCAACCTCCGGCGTCCGGAAGCCCCAGGTTAGACATGGTTGCACCGAGGCTCGCCTCACGCATTTCCGTTCAAGCTCCCGAATGCTTTATGCGTCTTTCCAAAAGAAAAATCATTCACAGACTCGAATCCTTCCTTTTCCTTTCTGGGTCCGAGGACCTCGGCAGTGCTAGGAATCTTGCAGCTTCAGAATACAGTGCCCACTATTGGTTTAAGTATACCCACAACCCCATACTTCGTACTAGCGCGGGATAAGGGGGACAGTGCCAGCGCCGGGCAAATACACTGCGAACCCAAATGGTCTCTAGGTTTCAGAATAGCCCGTGGGGACCGTGAGCTCGATGACCGACTGCTCTGGGAGCGGGGTTTCACTCTTTCCTGCACAATGTCAAGGTTGGTCGAGAGACCCCTGGCGACACAGAAGATCGGATGAGATTGTCATTCGCGGTATTTCCAAGCCACGGATCAAGGTCGAGATGTCCTCGTTCGTACGATCAACTACCCATTCAGGCAAGCCATTTCAACGTTCCCACCCGATTCCTAATCAAATAGCAGGGAGAATCCACTGCCCGATCGTACCACCATGACCCTGCGTGATCGATGCATCGTGGCATTGAAATCTTGGCTTGGTGTCCTACTTTGGCAGATATCGGCTCCTAAAGACGTTGCTGATTGTGCTGCCAATCGTGTTGCCTCCCTGCATCTTGCTAGCAAGCGCTTCCTCCAAGGCTGACTGGGTTACTGAGGCATCTGCAGTGGCAGGATTAGTACTGAGCGAAACGGGGTTGATTTGCACAAGACTTACCATCAAGATCACTATAGCTGCTGCCCATGCTCGGCGTGCCGTCACTCCCCTCTCTCGAGTACCCCTTTTGCTTCAGCTCAGCCGTCCTGCGCGGTGATAGCGGACCTGAAGGATGTCTGCGGCCACCAGATGACGGCTTAGGCACGAAAGCCGCCGAATTCTCGGACGAATCAGAATTGGACGACTTCTGAAGCACTCGTTCCTTCTCTTTCCCCTTTCCCTTACCCTGCGCGCTAGGATCAGGGCCAGTGACGTTCTGCAATCGTCTCGCAGCATTGGAAGCAAAGTCACGAGGATCGCCCCGTAATGTGGCGCTGGGGTCAGTGTACTGGCCGCTGCCGTCGCCCCCACTGCCACCAACTTCGGTGGACGTGGCAGCTTTTGCCCTGAAAGGCAAGAAGGCAGGCTCTGCTTCTTCGTCGTCATCGCCATCCAAGAATGCGGATCCAAGACCACCCTGGTCCTGTTGTTTCTGTTGGAAGCGAGGAGGCCGCCGGATGATGCGGGACTCGGCGGGGCTGGACGAGGCCGAAGATTTGGGAGAGGGCGAATCGGCCGGGCCAGGGGAGGGTGGGTAGGTAGGCAGCGGCGCAGGAGATTCCACAGCAGCAGGATTGGATGCTGCAGATGGCACGGTGGAGAGTGGAGGCAGGCGCTGTTTGCTCTGTGAGCGAGGTGAATTTGGGACCGCTCCCGGCATTGGTCTCGAGGATCCGGCGGCACTGGCTGCACTGCCGACTTGTGCTGTTGTGCCGGAGGACGAATTCCGTGATGCCTGAGGGCGAGCAGTGCCGGCGAGGCCAGCGGACCCGACTCCCGGCGTGCCTAAATTGGGAGCGTCAGGGGCACTGCCGTCGTTCTTCGGCACGGGCGAGTCCTTCCGGACAGAAAGGGACGAAGCGGTTCTCGCATGGCCATATGCTCCTTGGGAGGAGCCGGTCCTCCTCATTGCCTCGATGGCAGCGTTGGAGTCGGAACCAGGGACTGGGGATGGCGCGGCTGAACTCCTCGTGGCGGCCGTGGCCTTGCGCATCTGCGCTCGGACCTGTGAGGCATGGCGTTCGGTGAGGTAGGTGACTTGCTGGAGCAGGAAGTCGACTGTGACTTCAAACCTAGCAGCTCTTCAGGAGCACAGAGGCAAGATGGTGAGTCGGCTTCTCATAGATAGTAAAGGCGGGATTTCTGTGGGGGCCATGGACTTGCTCTTCTTGGACTTACAATGCGACCCCTGACGTGAGCGCCGAGTTAGCAGATGATTGGCTGAAGGGCATGCATTGCGCTCGACAGACCAGGCAGGACAACTCACAATCAATCTCAGTCTTTGCGACACCCGAGAGGATTTTCCACAGGGATTCATCTTTGGAGGCATCCCATCTCACCTGATGGGGACCAAGCCTGGGTTAGCATGGCGATGGGATACGCTGACACGGCTGACCACGGGCTGGCGTCACTCACAGGCGGCGGATCGACAAAGTCGCCTCGGGGGAAGGGCAGCCGGATGTAGACAGTGTAGCTCGGCTCACCATCCATGACAGCCGAGACTCAACTCTGTGCAGACCGCTGGCAAGGGGGGATGGTCACGGAGTCGAGGGTTGTAATGAGGTGAGATGAGATGGGTGCCACGAAGATGGAGGTTGAGGAACAGCTTGTATTCCGATGAAATGAAAGGAGGCCGGCCGGCTGAGGTGTACAAGTACAAGGAAGGTCTATGCGGTATGCGCTGTGTAAGTCGAGCAGAGCAATCAGTATTGCGCATCACTGCAGTACAAGTACCGTCGCTACCGTGCGGCCCCCACACGAGCTGTAGCCTGAGGCGGCAGGGCGTGCTATCGATAAGCCCAGGCGGCAGGGAACAGCTCCCTGGAAGGCTGGAAGGCTGGAAGGCTGGCAGTAGTCAAGAAACCCTTGTCTGCTTGTGCCACCCCCTGTTCAGCAGTTCAGCAGCCACCTGTTGCTGGGGAGAGCAGACTCCAGTCCAGTGGCAGAATTTCAATCGCGTCGCATGGCCCGAGTCCCCCCCAATTGGAGCCGAGCTGCAGTGCAACCAAACCCATACAACATCCTACCCAGCTCCAAATTCTTCCCTCCTGGTCCCCTTTCCACACCAGCGCGCGTCTCTGAGACCTGTTTGCCCCTCGTGCTCGTCCCGAGGCCCGACTTGCCCAACCTAGCCCTCCCGATCTCGAGGCCCTCAGGACCACGTGGTGGTGCCAGCGCAGCATGGCGCCTCTTATCCTGCACAATGTCCCCGACGAGGAGCAATACATAGGCGAGGATGGCGTCCAGAGACCATATGCGATGATATGGCCACAGTACGCGCCGAAACACACCCTGTTTTCCTTGCAGTACTCCCATTCAATTGCAGCTGACAACATCCACTCCAGACAAGACGGTAACCCTACGAATGTCCGAGCACGACGAGGGGCCCCCGAGACAGGAGCCTTTGGCAAGTCGACGCGACGCTCTAGGTCAAAGACAGCCACCCCGGCCAGGCGCGAGGACCCCACGATACAGTCAGCCGGCAAGGTCTTCGCCGCATTCTTCGAGCAGCAGTCCTCCCAGGGCGGTGAGCCGGCCGAAGAGCCCTCATCAGCAACCCCACGACAGCGAAGAGCCTCCACCGTCCAGCCCCTCGCGCCGCCGTCCAACCCTGCCAAAGACCTGGCAGACGATTCCGCCGCGGCAGCCACGCCCGCGGCGGCCCGCAACATCCCCAACGTGCCCACCGAGGTCATCCTCCGCGGCTACAGGAACACCGACCAGCAGTACGCGGCCATCAACCACTACGAGCAGCTCGCGGGCCGCATATGCGAGGACTACCCGCGGGACCCGCCCTTCGAGATCAGGCGGTACAAGTCGGAGCTGCGCGACCCGGCCTACTCGCGGCGGCGGGCCCTGACCCCGGAGGAGCGCGCCAAGGTGAACCGGGCCGACGGCGGCTCGCACTGGGTCAAGTTGACGTTCGAGTCGAGCCAGGCGGCCGAGGCGGCCCTCTTCTCGAGCCCCCAGGCCGTCCTGGGCCACCTCGTCTACGCTGAGGCCTACCGCGGCCTGCCCCCGGCACGCGACGAGCCCGTCCCCGACTCCACCACCGCGGCCCTCGGCGACGGGGTCCCCGCGCCCTGGAGGCGCCCCGGCCTCGGCGGGAACAGGACCGCCGGCGAGCTGCGTCCCCCCTTCCCGGGGGGCGGGCTGCCGGCCGAGGTCATCGCCGGCGTCGACGGCGCCATGGACATCGACGTGTCGCCGCCCCACTCCCAGGCCAGCAGCCGCACCGTCGAGAGCGGCACCGTCAACGGCTCGTCGTCAACCTCAAACACCCTGACGGGGGCCCCGGCGGGGCCCGACCAGCCCCAACATCCAGCAACCTCGCCGGTGGCGGTGGCGGCGCCAAGCCCAAGCCCCCGGAACAGCGTGTATTGTAGGAAGATACCCACTGCGAGGAGGGTCGTGCTCCTTCCGGCCGAGCAGGCGCTGCTCCCGCAGCAGTCGTACACCCAGCGTCTGCTGAGCCGCATCCCCTTCATCAAGTGGTTCAGCGGGTCCATGATCGGGAGCGAGGTGCCGCGCACGCAGGAGGGCGAGTTCGACTGGGTGAACGCGTCGCTCTACTGGAAGCTCATCTGTTGGCTGGACCTCATGTTCCGCCTCTTCGGCGGCGAGATTGTCAGCCCGGACAAGGATGACTGAGATGATGGCCTGTGTGGGAAGGTCGGGAGAGAGGAGTTTGAGTCCATACTTTTGCCGAGGAACTAGGTAGACCGGGAGTTCGCTGTTTTCTGCGACGGGTGATTCCCCAGATGATGGTCGGTCTACGGGATCATGGCGCGAGGCACAGCGTGGGAACAACTCCGTGACGAATTCGTGACCAGGGGGCTTGCAGGGTTGCAAGGTGGTAGGCGGGTTTGGATGACAATGCATATAGCGTCTTTGGCATAGGCGTTCCTGTGAGGTATGGCGTGTGGCGTGCGAGGGTGAAACTTATCGAATCAAAGGTTTGTACAACCCGTGTTATTGTATCGTGTACCTAACTGAAGACAAAAAAAAGGAAAGAGAATTCGAATTCCACAAGAGGACAACACCCTGTAATTTTACCACAAGACCCAAAACACCAGTGCTGCTTCTATACCAATCCGTAACGCCTAGCTTTGTGAACCCGAATGAACGACTTGGAGCCGCCTGTCCTGCCCAAGAAAGACGCATTTTTTCCCTCCCACAAAATCTATTCCATACCGTCGTCGTCCGTGGCATTCCACCTGCGTTCCCTCTCGTCGGGGTCTGACGCAGCCGACGAGATCCTCTTGCTTCCCCAGGGGTGCTCGTCCTCGTCGCCGCTCATGGGCAGCGCCAGGTCCGCGTGCGAGGAGCGCATGCGGAAGCCGTCGGCTGATGAAGACCTACCGCCGTTGCGTATCGTGGCAGGTGACGGGGGCCCATCGTCATCGCTCGTTACGTTCGAGCCGGCACCGGCCTGGAAGTGGTCGTCATTGCCGCCCATGACCTCGTCCGGGTTGACCCTGACCGGCTGCGGCGAGAAGGGCCGCGTCATCCTCGGCCTGCCGTTGCTCGCAAAGTCTGCCGAGAAGATGCTGATGTTGTCGGTGTCGGGCACGGCCATGAAGTCGGGGCTGGTGACCGCGCCGGCCAGACTCTGGTACGGCTCGGACACGACGCCGAGGCTGTCTGCCCTCTCGTGGCCCTTGCGCCCGCCAGCGCCGCCGGCCGCCCTGGCAAGCCCCATGCCCGAGTCGGAGGCCGTGTCGGCAAGGATGCTCTTGGGGGGCAGGATACTGAACAGCTTGCTTGTGTCGGTCTCGGCATCGGCGGCGGCGGGCTCGGCGGCGAACAGGTCGGTGCCCTTCTCCAGTAGATCGTCCAGTCCGCCACCCGACCAGCCCTTGCGCGCGAGGGACTCGAAGATGTCGACCTCGGCGCGGACGAGGCTGCAGCTCGACTCCAGGATCTTGACGCTCGTGTCCTGGCTCTCGCGAAGCAGGGTGCGGCTGTGTTCGGCGTGCATGCTAGTCAGGCCGTCCAGCTTGGTGGTCAGCTCGACCAGGTGACCGCGGAACTTGGAGACATCGCGGGGCCCGCGCTGGCGGTGCAGCTTCATGCCCTCCTTCTCGAGGCGGCGGATCTCCTGCGACTGGCGCTTGACCGCCGCCAGGTAAGTGGCCTCCTCGTCCTCGACATCCCGCCGCCACTTATCCAGCTCGTGGAGGAGCGGCACCTCGAAGCTCCTGTATACCGTCTCGGACAGGATGTGCTCGTGGTTGGCGATGAGGTGGTGCACACCTGCCGCGGCCAGCAGGCTGTCTGCGGTGCAGCCGCCATTGGCGGTCACGGCGGTGGTCGGGGCATTGCCGAGGTGTACCGAGTCGGAGGTGGCTTCCTTCAGGCGGGCGCACGACTCCAGGGCAGAACCGAAGGAGGAGGCGGCGTTGGACAGGGCGGCGAGGGCTAGCCGGTATGTCTTGGCGGTGGAGAGAAGGTCGGCGTATGACTTCTGGCTGGCGGCGAGGTCTGACTTGGTGAGGACGGCCTGCAGTGCTGGAGGTGGGGGTGGCAGGGGCAGATTGAAGCTCGAGATGTTCATATTTGCCGAGGGCTGGTTGGCGGTTGACGCGTACGAATAGGTTGGCGAGGGGGGGACGGGTGGAAGCTGGGACGGCGAGGGCGACGGTGGCCGGTTGGCGGCGGGATGCTGGTAGACGGTCGTCATGGTCGGACGAGACGATTCGCAGAGTAAGGAGAGAGATAGATAGGAGGGGCGTGCGTCTCGAAGCAAAACTTTTTTTTTTTTTGCCCTCCTTCTTTGTTTACAATCTGATTCGAATCGTCCGATACGTGCGATGTTAGCTGCAGATCGCCCGCATGTGCCGCACGTTCGTCCGCGGTTTGGAGAAGCCGGAGGAGGCTCAGCACGCTTCAGGGCGTACACGAGACGGGGATAGTGGCGCCTTGGCTTCTGCGGGCAACGGTGTGGAGTTGCTGGCAGCTGCGGGTGTCTGACACTGACAGGATGGCGACACAGCTCAGGACCTCCTGGGCCCAGGAGGAGTGGAGCTGCCTCCTGGTAGCGTTGAAACAACTCAGCAATAGGGACGGGTTGTGGAGCAGCGAGAGAAGCAGAGGATCGTGGCATGCACGTTAGGTACTTAAGTATGCAGGTATGTATGGTGTATGTGTCTCCGTTGGCTCCGCGTGTGCGTTGGTTCGTCGTCGTCGTCTGGGATAGAGTAAGTAGTACTAGGTAGGTATGCAGTTACATGACGAAGAAAGGGGAAAAGGAGAGGGGTGTCGTGGCTTCGTAGGAATGAGGAGGAGACGTAGGATAACAATTCATTCATTACCCGGCAGAAGAGGATGGCTACGAGGACCAAAAAAAAGGTCTGTTCAGGTGGCCTTGGATATTGAGACCCAGGGGAGCCAGGTGACGTCCATCTTTACCAGCACCATCTCGCGGCACAATGGTAGGTACCAATGTAGCTTCTCTTCCCCCTCCACCACCCACAACTGGGCTACTAGGTACCTTAGCTTGGCTGCCGCGATCAGCGACGGGCAAACACCTGCTATGCACCCACCGGCCTGCCTGGCTGCCGGCGGTCTGAGCCCGGAGCCTCGGTGGACTGGCCTCACATCTGCAGCTGTGCGGTGAGCTGTCCTTTTTTCTTCTCTTTTTTTTCTCCAACTCTTTGGGTTTTTCCACACGATTCGACCCGATCCGATTGCACGTCCCACATATTCTACCGTGAGCATGACATCGAGACCTCATAGGGAACCGGGGAAACGGGGGAAACGGGGGAAGTGGGAAATCATGCTCTGACGGTGGGTCAGCCGACTCGAAGGTGCTCGAAACTGGGTCTCTTGGGCGGAAGTCCATCCAAGTATACAGATCTCATATTAAAAAAAAAAAGAGCAAGCAGATCCAGATCCGGGCCCCCCCACTTCCGGTGCTTTTCGTTAGGTCCGGGACGGCTCCTCACTTCACAAGTACACTATTATTGATGGTCGAGGCTGGACTGCACCAAGTGGACGCCTTCTACCGTAGCATATGCATTGTTTAAGATTATATAAGGCTGCGTCCATCTGCTGTACGTACATACGTGTAAGCGACAGGATCGCTAGTATCCCCTTCCGCGGGCATTACATATTTATATCTGGTACAGGCCATCCATCCATCCTGCTTTCGCTTTCCCAGCCCAAATCCCAACCTAGCCAGTCCCGAAGGCGAGCAGTCTGCTGCTCTGGTATCTCCCAACCCGCGTCATGACTCATCATATGATATAGTACAGTAGACAAAAAAAGGAAACCGGCAAGGTGGTATCTCATCCCGCTCTCGCTCTCGACCGTGGCACGCTCTGGTCATCCTCGTCCGTGTGCCTGCTGCCTCGCTTCCCTGCCCCCACCTCTTCGAGCAGTCCTTCACAAGGCATAGTTCTCCGCATGCAAGTAGATCTCCTCCAGCATGGGATCGCCCCAGATCTCGGCCTGGAGTCTGGCCACCGTGGTTGCAACCCCCACACGCATGCTCGGCGGGCCACACACGAACACGGCCGTCCTCCGGCCCAGTATCCCTCGCCCGTCGCTCCCGCCCGTCGCCCACTCCTTGAGCATGAACCCCAGGTCCGGCCGCCCGTACTCGACGCTCCAGCCGCCATCGATCTCGTGCGGCACCGGGAACGCAAACCGCATCAGGCTCTTCTGGAACTCGGTCGGCGTCTCGGGGAACCCGAACTCGAACCCGGACGGCGGGCCGAACGTGCTCGTCGGCCGCGGCCGGCCCAGCGTGCCCACGTCGGTGCGGAGGTGCGCCAGTTCGGGCACATCAGGCGCCCGGGGCATGTCTGACGACGGCTGAGACGAGTCGGGGTGCGAGCCGCCCTGCGGCGGTTCGAGTAGCTGGCTGATCCGCTTGTTGCCCGGCGAGTTGGGCGGGGCGTAGTTGAAATACGGGCCGTCCGCCTTGGGCTTCGGGGGAGGGAAGTGGAAGTCCCTCTGCTTGCCCTTGTCGTGGGGCGGCTCGGCCGCGTCATCCTTGGTGTCCCTGACTTCTGGGTTCTCTTCATTGCCCTCGAGGCGCCGCAGGGCTTCATCCGTGTATGACTGGCGGTTGTTTGGCGGTGGGCCCGGTGGGGGTGGTGGGATGTTGTGTGGCTGCAGATACTTCTGCTGGGGCAGCGCCGTGAACCGATCCTGCTGCTCTGCCCTCAGCTCCGCCTCCCTGGCGGGATCGCCTTGAGAGACATCCGCGATCAGCGCCGAGTTGCGCTTCGAGGCAATCCCGGCAACGAACCCGTCCAGCCTGTCATGGAACATGTTCGATATCGGCCGAGGCGCGCGGGCGCTCGCACCAACCACACCACCGTGCGAGTTCCTGGTTGCAGCCGTCACAAAAAACTTGCATGTGACACTGTCTGGCGGTGCGGCTTCGCGACAGATGCGCAGCTCTTCACGGAACCAGTCCATGGCCTCTAGTCGCTTCAAGGACCACACCACGACGATCTTCTTGGTGATGGCCTTGCCATCCCGCATCCGCTTGATCAAGTTGAGCAACTGCGACATCAGCGACGTTATCCCACTTCCTCCAGCGATCAGAATGCAGGTGTCAAACGCCGCAAGATCTCGGCGCATGCCTCCGTATGGTCCATCAAGGAAGGCGCGGTATGTGTGAAACGGCCCCTTCTCTATCGCAGTCTCGAGTACCTTCTTCGTGAAGCCGCCGTAGGGTCGGAAGACCAGCACGCAGTCACGGTATTGTTCACCATATTCTGAGGGGAAATCCTCGCTGCACAAGGACGTGACGGTGAAGGGGTGGTTCTCGAGCAACGAGATGCCTGGCATGCGCAGGTAAAAGTATTGGCCGGGTGACCATCTCAGCTGGGTTGGGATGGTGATCTTGATCGTGTTCTCCGTCATGATCTGAATGGCGGCCTCGTCCCCAACCAGAAATGCCAGTCTCCAAGGCTTGGTCCAGTTCAGCTTGCAGAATCGCCACATGTTGCATACCACAATGATGGCGATGGATGCGAACAGATAGTCCCAGGACATCAGAAAGTTCTTGGTGTGCCAGAACAGGACGCCAATGTATATGTACCCGACCGGAGCATGGAGGATCGAGAATAGTTCGTAGAGATGTCGTCGCAGCACGGGCAGGGAGAGCACACAGAGCCAGCAGAGTGGAACGAAACAAGCTACTCCACTTCCGTAGATAATGCCACTCCCGGGGGGGAAGAGCTTGTTGAAGACCGTCATTCCGCCATCCTCCCACACTGGCTGGATGAAGAACGGAATGATGTGCACCAGAGACAGGAAAAGGCACAGATAACCTGCCCACCGGTGAAACACGTTGAGCCGATCGGCGGCAATGCCAGTAATGAGACTCAGAAGGTTCGCCTTCATGCTCGTGGCAATGATCCACGGGGTCATGGCCTGCGCGATCATGCCGGCTCGAATGGCGAGGGGTGGTGAGCCATACCTGATGCTGGCCCAGTACAGTGGTTGCTGCAGGAAGCAGTACAAGCAGACGAATACCAAGGCGACGAAGCCGACCGTCAGCACCGACAGAGACGAGAAGGTGAATCGGTGCTTTCGCCATCTGATATCCGGAATTGGCCGGTAGAATGTCCAGCGGAACAATGCCAGAGTGTCGTTGATGAAGCCAATGGAAGACATGTTGGATTTGGGACGGAAGGCTGTTTCGGCCTTCTCTTCCTCGGGGAAGAAGTGCCGCGCTGTGGCTGGTTGCCCAGTGAGTTGTCCGGACTGCGCAGTTGCTTGGCCCCATTCTGTCTCCGGGTTGTACAGATTCTGGTAGTATTGCTCGACTTCTTGCTTGTAGATGGCTTGCCTGATCTTGTCCTGCCAGAAATGCCACACCCTGACCACCACGACCGACATCATCAGCGCCACTGAGAAGTAGGTCCATCCTAGTCCATACTTCCCGGCCTGGGACCAAGGGTCGACCGTGTTGGCTTGCACCAAGCCTGGCGGACTCGTTGGTGTCAGCGGAATGTTGATCCTCTTGAGAAGCTCTGCTAAACTTCGCGTGGCAGATGATGCGGCGTCGCGAACGGCGGGCTGTATTATCGAAGCCATGATTGGCACACTGAGCACCGACCAAGCAGCTGTGGGCGAAGGTGCCGTGTGCGTGCAATGCGGCTACGCGCAGTGCCGTTGAGTTGTTGACATGGACCTTTCGATGGGTCGCGACCTATCCCCGGGGATATTGGCGTGCTTTGTTTGTTCCAGGATAGAGAAGAATTGTATCCATGCACGCGAGTACCACAAGGTTGTGTGCGTAAAGATGGGAGACAGTGAGGTCAGACTCGAGAAGGTAACACAGACCAGCGGCGGATGTGCCAAAGTCTTGCCTTGGTTGTGTAACCGTGAAAGGCAGGATATGTAGCACGATAGATGCGCACTGGACACCAGTCAGATCCGGGTTGACAGAAGGATCCGACAGTTACTTGCGGATTGCCGCCGATATATGACGGTCGACCAGTGCTGGGGGTCGTGGGGTTGCAGCTTGTGTAGCGTGGTCGATCGGAAAATTGGGCCACCATATGCACTCCCAACCAGTGATGAAGGGTTGGATTGATATTGAGCAGGCGCTCCCAAGGTGAGATGCGGCTTTGATCTAATAGCCGCCGGGCACCGGGCTACTTGGGGGATGAGATATTGATGTCGGTGTGCGGTAGTGCAGTCGCAGGAGATCTATCTCGCAAAATGGGCCGAAATGTCAACCCACGCGGGCCGATGTCTTGAACAGGCAGGGTATTGCCTGGAGGGGGGCGAGCTCAGCGTCGGACGACAAGACGTGAAGAGCTAGGGAGGCCCGGCGGCAGACCAGGCTCTAATATTGGCCGGTAGTTCGTCCTCTTCTGTTCCCGTCACACACACGACGGGCGTTGGGAGCAAAAGGCAGTCGAGCCGGAGAAAGGAGTCGTCCACCACACTTGATGGCCTGGGAGACTGGGTGACTAGAAGAAGTTGGTGGTCGTGAAGGATGTCGTAGGTGTGGAACCCATGTGTGGGTAAGCATCGATCAATTCGGCAGGGAAGTGCATGCAGATAATGTGGTTCTCGATGCAAGTGGGCCGGGGAGCGCACTATCACACAGACGGACGGGCAGAACGGGTCGATGGCCCAGTACGGAACCTTGTTGTCTGCCGTGCCTTGTACCCAGGACACGGCGAGAACCAGCAGGCCTGTTGTCGAGCAGTGAGACGAGGCGATTCGATCACGACCGCTGCTGGTCGCCCGATAGTGTGCGGCAGGTATCCCGATGCGTGTAGCTGTGTCGACGAAGACGGTGGAGGGCACCAAGTCTGTGAAGTGATGCTGTAGTACAACAGGCCCCAGTGATCCGTACGGACAAGGGGTGAGGTCCTCCCTGGGGGTGTGGGCGGCCGCTTGTGCTCCGTACCTAGTGTATCATGGTAGGTGTGATATCCTCAGTCGAATCAGTCGAAGATATGAGAGGCAGCAACCAATTTGCCGTGTGGAGGTTTGACCAAGAACCAATAGGGCCGGTCAGCCCAGCACGGGAGCAGGATGGCGTCGGTCCTGTCGCCCGCAAAGCTGTCGTGACCCCCTCTCTGCCGTCAGTGATTCGCCGTCGGTGACAACGGGGCAGAGATGATATCTGGGCCAGGTGAGGAGATGGTGGTGCCTTGGCCCTCTGGCCCTTTGCTCGCTGCGGCCAACTTCAATTGCAACCAACTTCAAATGCAACCAACCCCACCCACCATGCCCCATCGCACATCCCCAGGCACTCAGGCACTCTGGCAGTGTGGCCCATCTCGGCACAGCAGGTCCCCAGCAGGGCCCCAGCAGGTCCAGGGCTGTCATGGTCGCATTGGGGGCGAACGGGGACCGAGGACGGTTAGGCAATCTCACGGTGCCCTCCCTGTCGGCCTCCCTGTTGGTGATGGTCGACGAGCAATTGGATCAATGGCAAGTCGAGCGCAGCGGAACTTAGATGCGGGCGGCTACGCATGTTGGCTGATTGGCCCTTGGCGCTGCACGGTGGGCCAACAATGCTCTGCGTCCCGTATCCCCACAGACCCTGCTTGCTCCTCCATGTCTTGCCTGTCGTGTAAAATACCGTGCCGGCCGTGAGTGGCATGACGGTTGCCGAGTGTCGAACCATGGCGCGGAGAGAGAGAGAGAGAACAGGCGCCTGGATGTTAACATCCCAGCACATCTTAGCATGGACATCTCCCTCGTCTTCGCCGTTGTTGGCAGTGCCATGCACGTGCAGATACTATGCAGACAACCACAACCTAGAAGAGGGCCATGCGGTCCCCAGCCCACTAGCAGACGTCAGGCCCCCGCCACGAGCACGAGTCACATTGATCTTGGGGCCTGAGTGGGTAGGCCAGAACCGACAGGCTGGATCACAGCCGCCGTCCGTTCTGGTTCCCTTTGAACCTTCACATCTGATTCAATCCGGCCTCCCTGATAGGCGCCGGATTCTCCGCCGCCCATACCGGCGTTGCCTCAAAGCAGTCACCTCGTCTCCCGCCAGAGTAGCCATGTCCCCCATCCGGTCTAGCCCTGTGATCACTACGGTAGGTTTCAGCCAACGCCGCCTCGGAATCATCCGCGACGACGATCCCCGTTCCCGTCTCGTCAACCTCACCTCGCCTTAACTCACCTCATTCTTCGTCGCCTCACCCCAACCTGCAACCAAGCTTCGCGCAGGAGGCGCGGCACCATCATCATATAGCATCAACGTGTCCAGCAGATGTGCCAGGTTGACAATAAATCATGGGTGCTGTATTAAACCCCATCATTAGGGGGCATACGGATAGGGGGCTGACTCGTCAATCAATCTTTTGCAGCCACTTATGAAACCTTGAGCCATCCTTGTAGTGTGAGAAAATCCCAAATCCTATCCAGGAACCATTAAACCGTTGCTATCATCATCCAGTCAAGCCGGCCAGTTGTCCAACGGGGTTTGTAGAAGAGAAACGATCCGTGCTCATGACAATCACGACAGTGGCAGAAGGAAGCATGCAGTATCACCACATCGCCAGACTACTCACATCAGTGCTAAGGCGCCGCCCTTGTGCCATCTCTGCGAGGACTTTCCCGGTGCCCAGGCTGAGTGCGACACCCCACGGGCCGTGGCCTGCAGCCACGAAGACGCCGCCTGCTGCACCAGGACGCGTCGAGATGCCTCCCTGTAGGTGCTCGTCGTCAAGTCTCGTCATGATAGGGGTTCCACAGCGCGTCGTTGGCCGCCAACAGAGGCCCTCCCTGACAACCTCGAGACCCTCCGCGCCGATGAGCTTGGCAGCCGCCCCCTTAAGGTCGCGGATAGCTTTCCTGCAGATTGGTTTCTCTGTCGCCATATCCGGAAGCGGGATTTTGTCTGAATTCACCCCAGCAATGTAAAGCTCGCCCCCGAGGCGCGAGAATATCTCGGGCGAGAATTTAGTCTTGCTCGTGGCAAACAGGGCGTGGCATCCGTTCGTTCCCATCTCTTTGGTCCATCGGGGTGATCTGAGCACCAACGAATGGCCTGCCAGGCTAGTGATGGGCAGCGCGAGCCGTGAGTGGGGGAACAGCTATTCACCGGAGCTGAGAGTCAGCTTTTGAAGGTTTCTGCAGTGGAACTGTACTGGACATGCTCTTGAGACACCAATTGGCGGCTTCTGGCCTCATCTTGGGAGTCGCAAACCCTGATGGAGTTTGTGCACCGCCGAGGTAAGGCGTGGGAGGCATGGCAAAAAAAAAAAAAAAATGGGACATGAAAACAAGAGCATGGAAATATCGAATGGGAAGCGGAAGTCTCCTCTGAGAGCTGACCTCTTTGAACACTCGTGGTGACCAGGGGCCAGCTGTGATAATCAGCCTGGTGCAGGGGACGACGGTCACGGTGGAGGATTGGATATCGGCAACCCTGATGCTGGAGAGCTCGTCCCGGGAGTCTGTCAAAATAGCGATAGCCTTGGCGTGCTTCAAGACGTGGACGCCATTCTCGGAGCACTGCTGGAGCAGGAAGTGACACAGCTGGAGCGGGTCGACCTGGGCCCCAGTCGTGTCATCGCCTATCTGGCGGACTTTGTCGCCGTGCTCGCGGCGCAGCCACGGCGGCGCCACATTGCCGGCGTCGGGGCCGTCAACGGCGGTGCCGGCGCTGCTTGTCCCATTTCGCTGCTGGCCTTCTCCCCTCTGGCCCTGGTTCCCCCCCAGATTGGGGTCTGCAGCAGTGTAGGTGAAGGCTGTGCTTCTAGAGTAGCCCCATTTAGAGGCGCCGTCGTGGACCTCTGCCAGCCTCCTGTGCTCCTCGAAGCTCACAGCAGCCAGGGCGGCAAGGGCGCTTCCAAACCAGTTTTTCGTCAGGAAGCCAGCTGCATATCCGGATGCCGAGGCGAACAGCTCCGGGCAGGTGTCGATTAGGTGGATGGTGTTTCCAGGCTGGTGTTTGGCGAGGTAGTATGCCGTAGACACACCGATGATGCCAGCGCCGAGAATGACAGTTTCCGCCATTTCCGATAAAGCCTGGGTGTTGGTCAGAGGTCGGGCTATGAAAGACGGTTGAGGAGGTTTGCTTGGGTTCAAAGGGCAGAAAGGGTAGCAGAGCAACTGAGGGCCAAGTGCCAGGCAAGGCAAAGCGACTCGACTGCGCGCGCCTGGGGTTATTTATAAATTTCCCATGGCCACTGTTCGGGCTTGTTGGGCTGGGACGAGGGCGAGCCGAAGCGGGTGATGGTTGTTGAGATGAGTAACGGCGACTGCGACGATCGAGGTCTCGCCACACGGCGGGGTGTGTGAGCTGCGGCAGCGGCATAATTGTCACCTCCTTGCGGCACGGCACGCATGCCCTCTCCCAGCGCCCTATCCCATGGCACAACTTCGCAGATCTGCATGGAGCTATACCACTCACATATCTGCCTGCATCAGATGTGCTCCTGAGTGGATACAAGGCCTCAAGCCGGCCCTCCAAGAACCAGGGCCGGACTACGCCCGGGGTGATGGGCTGGCCTGACTGCACTGCCTGAGCACGCCAGCTGCACGTCGGCACGGTGGCCGACGTTTTTGGCCTTAACCCCTGGCCTCTGCGCTTCTTTAACGGCCGACCATTATATCCAACGTCATGTAATGTCACGCCGTGCCGTCGATGCGCCCGGCTTGGAGGCGAGGCTGGGCACGTTGCAGTTCATCCCGCCCGCTCTCCCATGTGAAGCCGATCACATGCAGGAGGCTGGATCGGTCATGCCAGTGTATACAACTCGTCGCTGGTACCCACGATTCGACCTGAGAACATGTGCCTCCTCCATCGTCCGGGTGCTAGCAAGACAGCAAAGCCTACTTGAGAGTAGCACCCACTGGAGTCAAAATTTACGTTCGTGACACGTTCCAGATGGACAGCTTCTGGTAATTCAATGTATTTGGCAGGCGCACCTTTTTTTCCTCTGTGAAACACCATGGGGAAGTCACTACGAGGCGGGCCTCGGACAAGCAAGCAACGGCAAAAGACGGTTAAATCCGATGTATGGTACTGATGCTCGCTAATTGTGCTGACAGGGTCGTTTAGGTATCCTCGATGCAATGTGGCAAAGAAACGCCCAAGGGTGGGATGTCTCGAACCAGCTGACCTTCGCATTCGGCTCAAGTTTGGCTCAAGTTTGGTTCGACTATATCGAGCCTTTCACCGGTCCTGCCTGCAGGTCGCCACTGTATCGCGCTTCCTCCGCCCTCGCCAGTATCTCATCGAGGTGTTGATACCTGCATGTGATCTTCCGCACCGGCTGAGCCTAGTACCTGTCAGAGTACATGGACGAGGCTTACGCGGCCAAGTGTCAAGTTCTGGGCACCCCGTCGCCGTTTCTGACGCTTTCAAACATGACATGCAAGTCATATCACGACGCGACCGGTCAGGGGGATTCCGGAAGCCAGACCAACAGGTCCTGCCATGCGAAGGATTCCTGCTCCAGCAACAGACCTCACTACCTAGGTATCGCCGCCGAGTTCCCATGTAGAGATACAGACTCGGTGTCACAGCTGGTGCATCCTCGCTTATGGTCTGCGCCACACACACCAAACATGCTCTCTTCGGCAAGCGAAAACGAAAGAAAGTGATATCGGTTCAAATTTCATAATTATTACTTCAATATTAATCTAGCCGAGTCTATAGGCTCTTCGCAACCAGACAGTTCCCTGTGGGAGTGATTTCAGGATGGGAATGGATGCTGGCTCGTCTGTCTCGGACCTGAATTATGTTATCTTTTGTGATACACATCTCCTGATCCCGGAGAACTTGGTATGCGTGGAGCTGTACATGGCTGCTGAGATCCATGGCCATATCTATGAATCGCTCAACGAGCCTGTGCTCGGCGTGGATCATCTGGGAATTCCAAATCATCTCTTCGTCGTTGCAGAGGCTCTCGGGATCCTGATAGCACAACCAGACTTCGGTTTTCTTGACGCGATTCCTCCGTTTCTCTTCCCTCAACTGCGCTTCCAATCGCCCAAACGTTCCTTGCATGTGCCCTTCGCTCAGGTGAGCAAGGAACTTATCAAAACGTAGCTGGCCGGGCCATGGAGATGCTGCAAATGAGAGGACGATGCCGATGCCCATTCCGCCCAAGAGGGGGCCCGTCCGGAGACCGTCGCCGAACTCCTGGTCCGCGAGGATCTTGTCGCGCCCGACTTTAATCATGATGCTGTTGCTTAGGGAGTATTCGCCTAGAAGCGAGTTGACTGCCGGGAAAGTATGTTTTCTTGTTTTCGGCCGGGCGGTACCAGATTCGTGAGAGGTTTCAAGGTCACATAGAGTCCCTGATTGGAATGGCATTTTGCTCAGGTGAATCGGAAAGAACGATTGCTTTAAATAGGGTAACGCCGACTTTTACACTGCCTTCTCAGTGACCAACTGGAATGTTCCCATCACGAATCATCCTTTGTCAGCCACTACTGCAGATGCATCATGTCCAGCCAATTTTTGCGGCCCAGCTTTCAGTTCTAGTGACATTGTCATTGATTTTGACATAATCTATCGCGACCAAGAGAACCTCCCTGGTTGAGAAAAGCTAGCTAGTATTCTCGCAGCCAGTACCACTGTGTATGAAAAGGTGGCCTCGCTGACGGAGTGTAAGATCCCTACCTGCTTTCCCTCACTGCACTTCCTCACTGCATCCACTTCTACCAAAAGCTGGTCACAGCACGAGACCCCAAAATCTTTGGATTTTACCCGGAAAGCACAGACCAATCTCGCAATCGCCCCGTCCGTCGGCGTCGCACAGAGAAAGAGCCGAGGACAACCTGGGTGGTTGTTTGTTTTCGGATTCATCATGTCTGTCTGCCTTCCTGTTGTCCTCGGCGCTTTTGCAGCACGCATCATTCCGCGCAGTAGGAAGGAGCAGGTCAAAAATAATGAGACTGAACTCGGAGCCTGTGCCCGTTACCAGACACGGTCGAAGCATCAGTTCAGCACCTTAGCCTTGAGGACCTGGTTAGAGACGGGATGGAGAGTGTTGATTTGAGAAAATAGTCTTCAGAAATTTCGTAACAAATTTGTCACCATCAATTTGAATTTTCGTTTATTTTCTTTACTTCTACTTCTAAAGTTGTCGTGATTATTATTAACGCTGGGTTATTGACCGTACACGACTGTATGAAGCGGCCGCCGCAGTTCATTCTTTTCCAAAAAAGAAAGAAAAAAGAGATATATATATGCCCGGATTAAGAACAAAACCAACTACATGTGACTGATTCCGTGGTTTCGGGAGGTGTTCGGCGTGTCTGACGCTAAGTAACTTGTTCCACTCTGAATTTTGCGGTTCTGGTTATGTTTAAATATCATACCAAGTCATTCCTTAAATGGCAAAAGGTTTGTTATCCGCGCTCAATGAATGCCCGCTAAAGAGACCATCATGGCTGGCACACGGGTTGATATTCTTGGTCCTTAAGCGGGGAATTCATACAAAGTCTCGGCATTCAGATCTTGACATCTTTCAAGGTTCCCAATCTATACCGGAAGTTGGGGCCGCCAACACAAGCCAAAAAGAAAATGTTACAATTTGCATCTGCAAGCAGCAGGGCATTTGTTGGCAGACGGCAAGCACCAGGTGGGAGGGGTAATCCGTGGAGAATCCCGTCGTTTATTTCCTATGTACCTGAATATGTACTGAAGTATTTGTCTCAGCCGTGACATCCTCTAGAATCCTGTTGGCTTTATAGCTTAATGCCAGTCCGACTCAGTCCCAAAAAAGCCTTGGCCCCCTTCCAGAGATCATAGTGTCGTCCAGGCGCTCAGCAGGCCAAGAACAAGTTATTCTCAACTATTTGGGGTCTCCACCTGTATCGGGCAGCAGTGCTGGTGGCGCTGAGGAGAGTGGACACGGTCAGTATGGGCAGGTGAAAATGGCGTCACAGGGTACCTGGATTGGACTCACGTCGATGCAGTCGTTGCAGCTGAAGACGAGACTGGAACAGTCGCCACAATTTTGCGCCCTGCAGCAGAGCCAGTTGCCAAAAGCGGGGTTTGTCATACCGAGGGTGACGATGAGGATGAGCTTGACGGTGTTTGGCTGCATCTTTAGTAGTAGTCTGGGAGTGGGTGAGTCGGGAGATAGCTGTCCTTGACGACCGGGTTGCTAGTTTGCTTGCACCTCTGGCTGGTGCGGTTTTCCAGTGAGGTCGGTAGGCTGACGAGAAGAGACACGGATTTAAATAGCTCTAAAAGCAGTTGCTCCTGCGTCACTCAATTGCTTGCATCTACAGACCGGGAGACACAGGTCAAGTCACATACAGCGTGACAGATGTCACAAGCGGCAGATGATCGACGAAACACAAAACTGGGGAGGGTACCGTGTCCAGTGTATTGACCCAGACATCATAATTGTACACACGAACAGTACGCGAACAGTCAACCCTGTTCTTCAGGTCTAGTTATCGAATTGTGTGCTCCGTTGCTAGGCAAGTCGCGACCATGCCCATGCTGCATAGTGGAAGTCTCTATGAGCAGGAGTCTGAACTTTCCTCCTCTCGCACGTATGTATGGCCCTGTGGTGTAAGCTTGTGGCATCATTGTCTCTATGCGTGATACAGACCCAGCCCGTGGCCTGTCACATTTGCAGAGCGGCTGACTGCTCTTTGCGAAATGTATGACCAGCTTCGCCGAGTCTCTGTCGGTATCGCAAGCCCGAGCTGTCAAATTCTGTCACTTTGGATTGGTCTTTTTTCCTGGTCTCCGGCAGAGGCGCTGTAGGGATCTCGTTTGGTCGTCAAGTTTGCCTTATTCGAGATGAATGCATGTAAGTATTGGGAATGCCCGGCCGCCAGCCTTGTAGCATTCCATTCAGCTGTTCATACCAATAAGTAAGTACTCTCAGTCAAAAAATACGATCGGCAGTTGGATGGCAAGGTATGCACAGCATGGTACTTCTGTTTACCAAGGTAGAATCTTGTAAGGGACATCTTGCAGATCTCCTCATCGAGAACGGCCTGTCAGCCGAGAAAGTGTGAACGTGTGTTTCGTATTATGGACCCAATGTCATGCATCCAAAAATTCCATCTTCAAGGTACTGGGATCGACACCTTGGAGTAAACCGAGTCGCTAACCACCACGAGAACCACTCCGAGACGACTGGACTCCCTCAGGAGCAGTTTCAACTCTTGTCTCGGACTCCTCAACTTCCCCTCGAGACTTAGTTGCTCGGTGGTCCAGCTTCAAGCGCCCGCAGAATTTGATACTCTTTATGCAGTTGGTCAAGTGCTGAAGGGGTGCCTAGTTGCTTAGCATAAGGCATTTGACTGGGTCCTGAAAATTGTGGCTTAACTACGCCACAAAGACAGGATACTCTCGACGGGAGCCAAGCCATGCCAGCGGGCGATGTGAAAGATAACCTAGTGGCGTGCATCAACGAATAGAAAGTTGCGGGGTTGGCTTTCTCATCGACGCGCATGATTGCGCGATGGCTCAACACCTCGCATACGGGGCCGGGACTGGGCACATGTATAAACGATATGTCGCCACGCAAGAGAGTGCGGTGAGGGCGAGTCTTCTCTCTGGGAGTGTGTCCACCGACGGGAGCCGGTGACTATCTTGCAAAGTAAACACCGAGGTTGCAATGGCGAGCTTGGAGTCAAGGAAGCACATCTCCCCAGACTCGGGGTTCCCAATAACCCTGCACCCAAACTTCTCACCCAAGATCAAGGACTGGGTGCCTCCTGAGCCACCGCGAGGGGCTCGATCCTGGAAAGGACAGGGCCTCATATGCCGACCCGGACAAGAAGGCACTCCTCTCAGCAGCCCGCGCCGTCGACCTGACCGAGTCGATCGGCACGGTGCTGGAGGGCGTCCAGCTCTCGCAGCTCACCCCCAAGCAGCTGGACGAGCTGGCCCTGCTGGTGACCGAGCGGGGCGTCGTCTTCTTGCGCGGCCAGGACCTGACGACGGAGCAGCAGGTCTCGCTGTTCGAGCACTACGGCACGCTGGACCGGCACCCTGCGCAGAAGGACACGCGGCACGTCGTGATCCGGGGCAGCCGCGAGGACCACCGCGAGCTGCTCAAGTACACGCCCTGGCCCTCGGGCGACTTCCACGCCGACACGTCGTTCGAGGCCAACCCGCCGTCGTATTCGATGCTGCGCATGGAGGAACACCCTCCCGTCGGCGGCGACACCGCCTGGGTCTCTGCGTACGGCCTGTACGACGCCCTGTCCCCTGCCATGCGCCGATTCGTCGATGGCCTGCACGCCGTCCACACCTCCCGCCTGCAGTACGACACGATCCTCGACCTATGGGGCGCGGGGCCAAACCGCGCCCCCGTCGACTCGCACCGTCCTGCAGTGCGCACCCACCCCGTCACAGGCCTCAGGGCCCTAAATGTGAACCCGGGGTTTGTGACGGGATTTGCTGAGCTGAACAAGGCCGAATCTGACAAGCTGCTCGACTTCTTCGCGTACCACATACACTCTGCGGACGATCGCTACGTCCGCTGGAAGTGGACTGTGGGGAGCGTGGCAATGTGGGACAATAGGTGAGTGCGAGGCTGCCGCTGGTTCTTGCTATCCCACTGCTAATGCCCGCACCACAAGGTCTGCTGTCCACCGAGTCATCCCGGGCCGCTATGAGGGAAACAGGAGAGGGATCCGGACGACGGTCTTTGGGGAGAAACGTAGGTGTCACCACACTGCCTCTCGCCAATGCAGTGAATCAGGCTTGCATGTGCTAACACGGGAAAATCGGGCAGCGTACTTCGACCAGGGGAGCGAGGGTCGGTACGAGAGGGAGGACAGGTTGAAAAAGGAAGCCAAGCTGGGAGAGAGTGCAAACGGCCTCCGAGCTGCGGCCGGAGACGATCCGGTATCGTAGAAGGATTTCTGCGGTTTCCACAATATCACACTTGCCGCGCTCTGCGTTGTCTCGCTGCCACGTCTCGATCACACATGGAAATCGCGATCACTTGTCTGTGCTCTTGAGCAAATAATGGAGGAGGGCCTGGCAGGGTCGCATTGGGCAGATGAGCAAATTTGGTACACAAAGTCCACAAGGAATCAGCGGGGTTGGGTCGCGATGCTTTGCATATGTGTAGCCTAGGGTACATTCAGGCTCACGGATCGACGGATTGACCAGGCCGGGGGAGACAGCCCTGGAGGTCCTGCTTCCACGTTCATCCAAAGGTTTGCCTTGTAAGGTACCCAATCACGCAAGGACGCATGGCAATCATGATAATGCAGGCCCTGGATCATCAACATACTCTGCCATGTGATCGTTGAAGGACGGTTTTCTTGGTAGGACCTCAAGCTGCAAGCAAGCTGCGCCGTGATGGGAAAGGAGACGCACCGCAGCAGCAGCAACAACAACCATCCAAAGATTAGCAAGAACCCCCCACTCCACACCCCTATTTTGACGCTCACATGAAAGGAAGCCCTCATTTCATGCAAGCGCGGCTTGGAAGCTTGGAACCTACTCACCATAGTAGTATTACGCCAAGCCCACGATCCTCCCCGGGGCGAGAACACATGCAGACGGTGGCCCAAGACTATCTTGCCATATTAATAATATTCCACTAGATGATTTCGGATCCGACTGCAGCTGCAGTCGTGCCACAACGTCAGCAAACACCGAGCCACCCGGTTATTGCAGGGGAATGAGAAGCCAGATGGGTGGGATGGATGTGATTTAGACTCATCCCCCTATCTCGTCTCAGCCCACCCCGCGCATCGTGACCTCCCGCCTGGGTGGGTAGCATTCTCTTGGCGTCAAGGACGGCTGCGTATCTGTTTGAAAGACCGTCTGTATGACGATAGTCGATGGCCGCTCGGACAAGCACACTTGCAACTAACTGTGCGCCAAGCGGGAACCAGCCGGCTCGCTCGCCAGGCCACGGACGCAATGATGAAGGCGGCTGAGCAACGGCGGGCCGCGGGTCCGACCTCCAACAGTGTCGACTGCATGTGAGGCCAGACAAACAAGCAGAGAGAGACCGGGTGGGTGACCGGGTGATGGGGGCTTTTCGAGCATCACTGCAGGTTGTGGTCACGGGATGGAAGCATGGCGGGACGAGCTTGAGACTTTTGAACTTCCAAGAGAAGTGATATTACAGGGACACACAAAAATGATGTGGCCCTGATGGATATATACGAATGCTGTGTGCAGCACGACTGACTATGTACAGGCGAATGCCCTCTCTATCTCCTCTAAGGCGCTCCTTTCTTCTTGGCCAAAATGAACAGATCTTCCATAACTCCAAGCGCAATGCATCTGGGGATATTCACGAATGGCTGTGATGACACCTCCTCGATGAGTCTGAGACTGAAGATTACCCTTCCTTGCTCGACCAGCTGCCGCTTCACCTTTCTCGGCGCTTCCCCTCTCCCAGCCAGATGTGTGTTGGAAATGCAAAATATAGACAGAAAACGCAGCAAAGCTGTAGACCACCCCAAAAAAAAGCTTCATCACCAAAATAGTCCACCAAAATGACGGTGCTGGGAACCTGTCATAGAGATGTAACAAGAAGAGAAATCCCTCCGTCCGACAGGCCGTAAATCGTAAACCATGGTATCGTGACTGCTGTTTCTATTTCCGTTGGAAACAAGACACTGCGCACGGAATTTACCAGGTGAAACTTTCCTCGAAAAAGTCGACGACTGTGTTCTCATCCTGGACCTGGCGAACGCCGGACCTGACATCGTCGGCCAGCGCGCCAGGCCCACAGACGGTCACGGCCATGGCGCCCATTTGCTCATGGACCTCCTTGCGGATCAGGAGGGGCACGTTCGGCCGGCCGGGGAACATCTGCACGGTCGTGCTGGCGGAGACAATCTCCTTGCTGTTCTTGGGTCGGGTGATGAAGAGCTTGATCGTCAAAATCTCCTTACGATTGGGCATCCTGAGCACCTCGTCCATCCAGGGCCTGATCCACTCGAGTGACTCATAATCACGAACGATCCAGATCAGTGTGATGCGGCGAGTGGCAACGCTGCCATTGTTGTAGCCCTCGATGAGCGGCCTGAGATAGCTGAGTTGATGGGTGATACCAGTCGCACCAGCCACGAGGACTGCGTGCCCGTAGCTGTCCAAGTCGTGGTGGCCACCGTATGGGCCCTCCATGGCGGCCCTCATCCTGACTGCGCGGGTGCCGGAGTCGGCGGCCCTGTTGTAGAGGTCCCGGGTGAAGCCGGTCTGGGCACCGATGACGAAGGAAACCGACGTCGTCGTGTTCCTCCTGAGGATCATGGGCTCCTTCTCGTCCAGGGGCAGCTCCTCTGCGTGGTGCTCGACCCATGCAATGGAGAAGGGGTGGTTCTCCCAAGGCTTGACTCCAGCGAATCTGATGTAGGCGTGCGAGCCCGGCTTGATGTTGACGTGGCGAGGCAGGTGCATGGTGACGCGGGTGCACTCGCCCGGCATCGCCTCGACGACCGCCTCGGTGAATCCACGGTGGGACCAGTTGCAGTAGGTGAGGCGAATCATCCGGGCCAGACGGTCGAACATCCAGATGCCGAAGATTGCAATCACCCAGGGGAGCTGGGGAAGACCGGTGGGGATCTCGGTGGGCGTCAGGCAGTGGACCAGGGTGCACACGAAGGTGATGAAGGCGAGGATGATGTGCGTGTTGAGGAAGGTCTCGTAGAAGGCGTGGCGGATAGGCGAGAAGGACAGGATCAACAGGATGAGCATCGCCCAGGTGCCTGCAGTTCCAGAGGCGATGAAGGGGTCATAGAGGACGCGGTCCATCAGACCCGACCACCCAGTAGCGGCCATTTGAACAATGGCCCAGACCAGGAAGTGGATGATGATCTCGACAACTGCAAGACGACCGAGCCATCGGTGGAAGAGGTTGTAGGTGTCGAAGCTGATCTTGAGCCACGAGATCATGGGGTTGTTGCGACCGGCAAAGATGATCAGAGGGACCATGTTCACGGCGCCGAGGGTCCCTGATCGTCCTCGGATCTCCGCACACAGCGCGTACTTGTTCTGGTTGCCCCAGTTCAGGTAGAACATGTAGACAAGGTTGCTGACTGTGTAGATGAATAGGAGGATGAAGTGCAGCCTTGAGGGCAGGGTGCCCATGTTCATGGCCTTGGAGAGACGGATCTCGCGGTTGTGTCGCTTGCCCCATAGCGGTGCGTAGATGAAGTCCTTCTTGAAGCTGGGCATCCAGTGGGACTGGGCATATTTCCAGTAAGTCTGTCTGTCGCCTTGGACCGACATGGCCGAGACCTGGCGGATGTGGCCCCAGACGACCTGGAATATCCTGACGGCGAGAATGGTGAAGCCGAAGATGCCCAGTGTCCACCACAGCATGTCCACAAAGACCAGGTTGTTAACCTGGTTGACACCATTAAGGCCATGGGCATACGGGGAGATTGTCGAGAGCGGGTCGTCGCTGTCGATGGTGGTGGATTCCGCCTCCCGGGCGAAGAGAGTCCGGGAGGGGTCCATGTGGTCAAGGGCGGCGAACCTGCGCCGATGGAATTCCATCTTTGTTAGGTGGGATGGGGTAGTGAGTGAGCCAGATGAAATCCGGGATGTTTTGTGTCTGATGTACTCGAGCCTTGTCTGTTGGCGCTCGAGGCAGGCCGGGGGGGTTGCTCAGAATCTATAGCAAAGACCGCGTGAAACGTTCTTACCCGCGAGCCTCCTGATTCGAGAAGGGCTATTGACTTTTGGACGGAAGGGCGGACAATAGCATTATGAATAGGCAAAGAGGGGAGGACAATGGGGATGGGATGGTCCTTTGTGGCGATTGTCTCATGCGAGGGCGACGAGACAATATCGACAAGTCAGCCCACTGTGACAAAGAGTCGAGTGACCCGTCTTCAGAGGACCGAAGCAAGCACGACAGAGCAGTCAGACCGGAAGTCGAGGCCGTAGTAGGCTGGGCGCGGCGGCGGTGGGATGGATATTGGAGTTGAGATGCCAAGGCCGTCAAGGTCGATGAGAGGCTAGGTGGTCCGGGCCGGCGGATAAGATGGTTGATTGCTGGCAGTGCAGGTGTGGCAGAAAGGACCGTGATTGCTCAAATCAGCGCGCGAGCCGATATTGAGTCGATATGAATTGTCGTCTTGGAGAGTGGCTCGCCTGTGGAAGTGGGCCTTGCCGTGGCGTGACGCCGTAGATGAACAGCGGGCGGCTGTAGACAATCGGCGATTTTTCAGACAAGCGCGGTCGGCAGTCGAAGGAGCTCCTCTCCCAAAGACAAACAAGGGCGTGATTTCGTTGGTTTCGAATGAGTGAGTGAGAAACAGCTAGCACCACAAGAGCAGTGGGTGGCTGGCCAGAGTCGATAAGGCGACGTCGAACGAGTGTAACCGCCGCAAACGACGAGTAAGTTGAGGCTGTTGGGGCAGCGTGGTGACGGTTGATGGGAGGGTGAGTCGGAGAGTGGTTTGAGTGAGTGAGTGAGTGAAAGGGTGAGCCGGTTGCCAAATGAGCAGACGACAGTGGGCAGGGCGAGGGAAGATTCGGATGACCGTTCCAAGAGTCCAAGACCAGGGGCAAAGTTATCCACCGTCCAGCAATGATCAACAAAGCTCAGGCCAAGTCGTGCTTTTTTTGGTCGACGAAGGGATATGGGGGAGGAAGGGAGGGGGCGCAGTGGGAGGCGTGATAAAAGATGATCCAGATCAACAGATCAAATGCATGTATGTGTGCGCGCGTGTATTCGGGACGAGATTTGACGTGCCACCAATGATGTATGCCGCTTTGCGATACGGGCCACACACACGCACATGCACAATACGCAACACACGAGAATCGGAACTGGCCAGAGGTCCACAGAATCGAAAGCGAAAAAAGAGAGAGGCTTGGTCGGGGAGTGTGCAAGGAAGACGAGGGGATCGCCGTGGATTAAGAACAAGAATAGATGAAGAGGCTGCGAGGCCAGGGGTACAAACAGGTGGGCAGTTTTCCACTCGGCGTCACCCGAGATGCAGCCAAAGTCGGTAGACCGAACAAGCAAAGGCAGGCCTACATACCAGACTACATAGTCAAATGTGCCGTCAGGACCGAAGGGACTAAGATGGGCCAAGATGGGCCATGCAGGGCCTGTCGGTGGGAAGCAAAGAGGACGACGGCGTCAAGGGAGACGAGATGGGAAGAGGGCAAGGATTGGGCAAACACCCATGCTCGGTGGAGTCCCGACGGTGAGCGAACCTCGTCCCTTCGCATGTTAGCGCAAGCTGCGGTCGCTGGCTGTGTAACGGGTGGAGGAGGTACGACGGTACATGAGCCAACGTTGTGCCTGTATCCCCTGTCCTTGTGCTTGCCGCGATCCCCTCTCTTCTCTCGCTCTCCGTCTCTCTGGTTTGCCGTTTGCCCCCTCTCCCAGAGATGGGCAAGAGGGGCAAAGAGGGCCCAAGAGGGAGGGGCTTCTATGGAGACTGGAGTCTCTTTCTTCTTCAGACACAGCAGCAGAGCGGTCGACGGCCTATGGATCCAGCTGCACTGAGGCCTTGGACGTCCCCATCCGAGCTGTGCCCGGCGTTGCGTCTGGGCGAGTCGTTGAGCAGCATTCGCATCGACGGGACGATCAATACCACCCTGTAGGGATGCACACGCCGGTTGAGCCCTGGCAGCCCGGAAGGCATTGGCTGGCATCGCTTGTCAGTCGGACACGGCAGCTCGACGGCGACTCAGCAGGGCCAATCAAGGCCGACGAGCCCCTGGCCCAGGGTCAGGGATCTGAGGTTACCTCGCAGCAAAAAAGGGGGCCGCCAGAGAAACCTCAAACATTTATCACCAAGGCGCCATCGCCAGGCTAGAACAGGACAGAGCCAGCTGGCCAGCCGCCACCAGAGGACTCCCGCCCGAAACATATGATCTCTTGACTTGTTTAATGCCGCCGATCTGCAAACATCAGATGGAAACAACACCACGTTGTGTCATCTCCCCGCACCCACAGAACCACCACCGGATGCTTGGGACTCAGGCGGACGGGCCCCTAGGGGCCTCTTGATGGCTTGATGGTGTCCCCACGACCTGGGACACCGCCGGGACTGGGCATCACGATACACGGAGAGCCATGTCTGCGCAAGCCGTCAGGATCGATGTAGGTGGCCATCATCAGGCGACGGTGTTGCGACTATGCTCGCCCAGGGGGCCCAAGATCCGTCGCCATGCCACAACGGGGCTTGATGAAGGACACTTGCAGCCCCGTCTGTATTTCTCCGTTTGGCTCCATTGGAACATGTCATTATTCCGGACGACCTCACCTTGTCTCTGCCACACCTCTGCCATGCTCTGCCCTGCTTGCATGCCATCCTTCGCAGTCCGTCCGCCCCCTTGTGCAGAACCTCAGACAAAGCGAGATGGCACCGGGATCTTCCAAGGCGCTTGGTGCTCCCTCGCTCGCGATCCTTTTTTCCTTCTTCCTTCTCTCTCTCTCTCTCTGTGTCTCTCCCTTCGGAAGCAAGCCGCCTAGCCGGCGGCCCAGCGACAGTTGGGGGATGGGCCAGCTCTCGGCAAACTCGGAATACGAAGCTAGCAAGAAGCAAACCAAGATCCAACATCGCAGGACCGCAATCCTCCCAAGATATGAGGTGTCGACAGGCGCCTTGGCTCTTTTTGGCACCATCCAGCCTCATCGAGGCCTGGTCATTGCTCCGTCTTGCCATTGCCACGTTTCTTGCGTCCCATGGGCCACGCTGCACGGCGTGGAGGCTCCGCATGGCAGGGTATGAGTAGTCTGTCAGACGCAATCAGACCGGCGGATCCCCACTTCGTATCTTCAGGTTGAGTGTTTTTCATAATCTAAGGACTGCCTCAATTTAATCTCGCTGAGAGCCTCCCGCCCCGTAGCCCCCCCCTGCCAACCGGGCCCGAACCCTGCACCACCGGCCTGCTGGCGATAAGGCCCTGCCATGCGAAAGCAAATCTCGAAAAAGAATGAACGAGGAAGACGGCCGAGTGCCCAGTGCCCGGCCCGGATTTCCTGCCAAACAGGGAACAGTAGACGCGTCCTCGGCCAATAGTCGGCACTGCCAGGTCGCCGCTGGACCCGAGGTGCTGGACGACAGAGCCTCGCTTTGACAGAGATCTTATGATTAAGCGACGAGATCTCACGTTTCGTATCTTGGCGCTCCCACGTTGTGCTCTTGTCTCTCCCATCTCCATGTCGATGATCATTTAATTACGACTCCAGTTTACCGCTCCATAATAAGATTCGGATGCTACCGAGGCTGGCGGCAGATCATATAGCCGCCGTGTTCATAGCCAGCCAGCCCAAACATATTTTGCAGCACAACGTCCCGCACAACTTGCCAGCCCTCCGGTCTGGCAGCCAATGTGCTGCTGCGCTGCTGCGCTGCTGGGCCGAGGCACGGGGCATGCTGGTGGGATACCGAAGGAACAATCAGGTACTGACTTATTCGAGGTATGGAAACTTTTCACAAAAGTTCCAGACGGTGTTTCTGGCTCCCTGCAGCAGGTAAGGAAGTGGCTATCCGCGGTGAGCAAGACTGGTAGTACTAGAAATACGGCCGAGTGTCACGAACAAAGTCTCAGGTGTAATGTAGATTTTCGTGGCCAAGTCAGTCGGTTTCATCAAGTGAGTACAGACGGTAGCAGTGTACCACCACAACAGTCTGCGTCCCACACGAACCGATTTTGCCCTTGCTTCCCAAGTGGAAATCTCGGCATTGCGGATATGGATGTTCACACAAGAAACTCATTTCATAATTAAGTGTAAATGTGCAGTTTTGGTGCAACCAACGCGATTCACTCCGAATTCGACAATGAAGCTCTCATGTGTCAACACTTGAGTCAAGCCAGGGTTTGACCCTGGGCCGGGCCCGTTCCGTGTCTCGGACAATTCGCAGCCGCCCAGAGCTTCAAAGTCAGGGTTCGGGTTCGGGTCAGCGAGACGTCATTCCGAAATTTGCTGAGTGGTGCGCCGCCGCCCGCAGCGTACAAGCCGGAGAGAGCCCAGGACCGCCCTGACGAGACGCGCAGACTGCACTCCCCAGACAACAGCCATTGACGAGCAACAAGATGGGCGCGAACTCGTCCAAACCGTCCGGCACCCAGCCGCCACACGTGTGGAAGGGGTAAGCTCGCCCGGACCCGCCTGCCCGCCCACCCACCATGTGTGCCTGAAGCTGACCGTACGGGAAATCTCCAGGTCGTCTCCCGCCAGCGTATCACACGAGATGGTCGAGTCGCTGCAGACGAGCCCAGAGGTGCGTGGGGGAACAACCTCGACCGCTGCCCCCCTTACCCCCTTCCCCCTCCCCATCGCTGCGAAACCAGACAGGCCGATCACACAGCTAACCAGCAGACCGCACCGGGACCAGACCGACGCGTCGCGTGCCCAGCTCGCCGAGCTCCAGGTGCAGGCCCGCGTCGCCTCGGAGCTGCGGAAGCTGCAGGAGCAGGAGGACAGGCGGCTCCGGGAGCTCACCGACAGGCTGGCGTCCGGCGGCGACGAGCAGCCGCCCTCCCTGACGCGGCACGAGGTCGCCCGCGAGGTGCAGGCGCTGCGGTCGAAGCTCGAGCAGAGGAAGGGCGTGCGCGAGGCCCCCGAGGGCGTCGAGGCCGCGCGCGGGGACGTCGTGCGCTGCCTGCGCGAGAACGACCGCCGGCCGCTGGACTGCTGGAGGGAGGTCGAGCGGTTCAAGGAGGAGGTGCGCCGGCTCGAGAAGGGGTGGGTGGAGAAGGTGATCTCGTGAAGGGGGTTGTTTTTGACCAAGAGAGCAAAGCCCCTTCCTATTCCGTTGGTGGGAGAAGAGAAAAACTATGGGCGTGGGATAATATATGCATCCGGGGAGCGTGTATGATATGGGTGTTACCCCCCCCCCTCGACGCTTTCACGAGGGGGAGAATAGACTACGGCCCAATGTTCGGGGCGCCAATGGGAATTCAAGCAAAGCTCAAGATGAAGTGTCCGGATTATTGCATTTGTTCTAGGGACTCGAGGCCCGGCGTATCATCAGCCTCGCTGTTTTGCTGCTGCTGCTGCTGCTTCTGCTGCTGCTCTCTTAGTCTCCTGGCCGCCTCGGCCTTCTTCAGGCCCTCGAGCCTCTTCCTCTCCCTCCTGACCTCAGCGTTCTCCCACTCGCCTCCGCCATCCCCCTTCCTCGCCCTCCGCCCCTCGATGGCAGTGGCCTCCTTCAGCAGCGCCCTGAACCGCCCAATCCGCCTCGTGTTCTCGGCGAACCTCTCGTTGGCGATCTTGACCAGCGCCCGCAGGTACTCCACCGACACGGTGCAGTGCTTGGTCCCGTTCGTCTCCCGCCCGATCAGGCTCTCCAGCCCCAGGCCCATGGAGCGGATCGCCACGATGGGCGTCACTGCCGCCGCCGCCGCCGCAGATGCGTCGTGGTGGGCGGCCGCCGGCGGCGGGATGAGGTTGATTGCGCCGCTCTCGCGGAAGCCGGCCTGTAGGCCGCAGCCGAGTATGAGCTGAGCGTGCTGGGGCGACGCCGTGAGCACGTGTAGGATCTGACGGTGGTTTCCAAGATCAGTATCAAGAAATGAAACGTATGATGGTGCAAAAGTGAAAAGTGACAAGGCAAGGGGGCATACCATAGGCTCAAACTTGAAATGGATCAACCTGCTCTCTCCCATCTCCTCCGCCGAGCTGCCCTCCCTGCCGTCAAAGATGGGCTCCTCCATGCCCAGAAGCGCAGCCACAATGTTGGGCTCGCTGTCAAGCTTGCCGCGCGACTCGACCGGCTCGTGGGAGACGAACAGCCACCGGCCACCACCACCTTTGCCTCCCACGCCCGCGACCGTGTCCGCTGGGGCCGCGGCCGGTAGTGGCTCGCCCCTCCAGCTCGCCCCTCCACCACCACCACGGGAGGTCGTGCCCTCGGCCGTACTGACCACCCCATGGCCCGTCCCCGGCTTCTCGCCCCCACCCTCCAGTTCACCCTCGCCCTCCTCGACGGCCAGGTGGTGGCCCGGCAGCAGTAGCTGGCTCCCGTCCTCCGCGGCAGCGTGGCCGGCCCTGCGGCCCTCGAGGAAGACGCTGACGCGGCCTGCACAGCTGCTGGTGGTGACGAGGCCCTCGATGCCGTTGATCTCGTCGATCAGGTCCCTGATCCCCACGTCCACCGTGCCCTTGGGGCTCAGGTCCGTGTATTCGTCGTCCGGGACTGCGAGCTGCGCCAGGATGGCCTCCTTGCGGCGGGCGAACGAGGGCGGTATCGGCGCTGTTGTTGCTGCCCTGGGTGTTGCCCGGTCGGGCGCCTGCTGGTCCCGCGGAGGTTGGTTCATGATGAAGACGGGCGTGGTTGTTGTTGCTGCCCGCGGCCTCCTCTAACAAGGATACCAGGCGAACACAAATGACGATGCTGAGAGGATTTGGTGTTGTCGGCTCCTGGCAGCTCCCGAAGATGACGGGCGATGACGTTCCCGTCTTTCTAGCCTCGAGCCTTTTTGACTAGTCTGGCCGAGTTTGTCTTTGAATTTTTCTTAGTCGACTCTCTGGTGTTCTGGCTGAGGGATGTCACGTGGGGGACGGTTTCCGCAAGGGTCGCTGAGTAAACGCCCAACAAGGTTTGAATGGTGACGATGCTCGCCTGTCGGTGCGAACAGACACATGCTCATTACTGCTATCGGAGGGACGGTGTGTACAGCATACCTAAGTAGGCAGGATGAGGGGTCCCTCCATCGAACAGTTTGCGCTCGCGCCGCAGGGCGGGCTGGTGGAGGTGTTGTGTCCGCATTATTCTCTTACTCATGAGGTGAGGCGAGTCGCCCGGCCAGGTTCTGGGGTCGCAGGGACCAAATGATGTCAGGCTCCACAACCCCGTCTGTTTACAATTAAAGGTTCATTGGGATGCATCAAAACGATTGGGCCCCGCGATATAGGCCCCCAGGCGTCCTCGCCTGGTAATCGAGGGAGTGCTCAGCTGTTCATAAGGTTCTCAATGCCCGGTGTTGGAGGGCTGACGAACCACATTTTCGCCCAGAACAGCAGGGCCTATCGAGCTTGCCTCGCTGCGACAAGCTACGACTACACCAACACCTGGAATGGCTGTCCCAATTGATCGTCGCGCATCACATTTTATGTCCACCGATTGTCACGTCCATCAGTATTCGCAACAAGGGTCTTCTACCTGGGCCTCACCCACTTTGCAGGAGAGAAGAGGGGGGTATTTGGGGTTGTGATTTCGCTACCATATAACGAGCTATATTGAACTGTGGTCACTCGACCAGGCAGCTCAGCATCGTCTATCCTCAAAGTTCAGGGCCGTATCTTCCATTCCCAGCAAGCCAGTTAGACACAGAATCTCCATGCCACACCTCGCCGCTTGCCTGGCCAGAAGACCGGGCTGACCCAAGTCGTATGAACAAAGCCTGGACACGAAATATGCTCCCTGACCAAGGAGAACCATCCCGGTGTAGCTGCGCTCTCGCTTCCTCTCCCATCCCGTCCCAGGAGGTTGTGTCGGAAAGTCTTCCCATTGCCAGAAAGTATCCTCCGCCCCTGAAACGCCCGGTATAGCCTCTGTCCACTTGGACAACAAAAAGAGACCCAACCGAGGCTCGGCGTTCCTCTTGTCTTATCCCATGCCGTCCTTTCCTGTCCTGACTCCGTTTTGTGACATTTCGTCTCTACATGACGTTCGATTTGCCCAGCAGTAGCGTGGTCAATACATGATTCTCTATTCGCTTTGCCTCCTGGTCTGAAATATTCAGGGCGGTCTCTTCGAATAGGCAAGATGAAAAAAAAAGCAGCAGTAGCTTCCAAAGTGCTGTAGGTGTAGTGTCATGGGGTATTTGGGGGTGATGTGTTGTTTCGACTCCATTCACGGCCGTATGGACTTGTCCACACATTCCGCTGGTGCTTCTTGGTGTCATTGATGATGTGAATATGGTGGTTTGGATGGGGGTGGGGGGGGGGGATACTGCATTCTCCCGCTCAACTAGAGCTCCTTGCCTCACATGCCCAACCGACGAGGGGCAGAGGAGTGATAGCCAGTTGTGTCGTGCTCAGTGAATGTGAGGCTGTCATTAAAAAGGCGAAAATGATGGGAACAGGGGTGGAGTGCTGGACTGGAAGCGCAGCTCACGTCGTCATGGTGTTGGCGGTGCCACCGACCTGACGCTTGACCTGTTCGCGTGCCCAACGGGCTGTCTCAATAGTACGGGGCTGGAAGTCACGGTTGGCCCGGGTCTCCTTGATCATCGCAGCTACCCAGTCCTGGCGGAAGGCCTCGACGAGCTCCCCATTGGGGTACGCCTCCGCGAGATCGCCGATAACGCCCATGGACGCTCTCATCAGAGCTTCGCTGCGGTTCATATCGTTGGCGATGACGTTCAACAGCTGGAAGATGGAGGGGACGTGTTCTTGGAGTATTTGAGCTGTGAAGTTAGGGTCAGCGCTATGCTTTTCTGAGACCAAAAACAGGGGGGGGGGGGGACGCACTCTTGGAACTGGTCTTCATGGCGCCAATAATGCCACCCCAAGCATCCATAATGCCTTCCCGCAGAGAGATGACATAGTCGTACATCTCGTAGCTGCCTTCGGGACTGGCAGTAACAGTCGCTGCTTGTTGAAGGACCTGAGCCACGACAGACAAATACTTCTCAAAGTGGCCGCCAATGGCGCTTGCAATGTCGCCAAAGCACTGCAGGATGGCGGGCTTGAACTGGTTGGACAGAGCCGTGGACCTTAGGTTGTTGAGCAGGTAGTTCATAAAGCTGTCGCAGTACGGCGCGCTCTGCTCTCCCATGGACCGGGTGATGTCGCTCACAAGACCGATAGCCATGGAGCACAGACTGGGCTCCTCCTGGTTGCCCAGCGCGTTGTAAAGGAACGGAGTGAAGGCGTCCATGTACTTGACGAAGTCCTCCTCCGTAGCGTTGGAAAGCGCGCTGATGGCGGCAAAGGCAGCCTCGGGCACACTGGACTTGGCGCCGGCAGAGCCCAGGATCTGGAGGAGGATCTGCATGATCCTGTCACCCTGGGGGACGATCTCCTTATCCAGCCTCTGAATAATAGCCTGTAGCACAGAGCAAAGACTTGTCTGCATGTCCTCGAGCG
The DNA here is from genome assembly GCA_001447215.1 of Diaporthe aspalathi. Lineage (NCBI taxonomy): Eukaryota > Fungi > Ascomycota > Sordariomycetes > Diaporthales > Diaporthaceae > Diaporthe > Diaporthe aspalathi. Next base: position 50,066 of record LJJS01000437.1, read on the forward strand.
TGATCTTGTCCTCGACACTGACGACCTGGGTTTGCATGGGAATCGTGTTCTCCAGGCGCTCGAGGATGACGGTGGAGAGCTGTGCAACGGACTGGACGGAGTCTTGTGCGGCATTCTGCACGAAGATGTTGAGAACTTCGTAGGTTGCCGTGCGGACCGTGTTGTCGCAGTCCGGCCGGGCAGTGACAGTCAGGAGAGACTGGATGCTGTCGTTGAAGTGTCCTGTGAGGGCGTTGGTCTGTGTGCCAGGCTCGCCGGCGAAGCGCTCGGCGAGGTTCATGAGCGCCCAGCAGCAAGAAGGAGCCATCTTGGGGTTGGTCTGCAGGCCAGAGAAGAGGGATCGGACCAGGGGGTCTAGGTGCGTGGCGGGATCGATGGCCTCTGAGCACGCCTCAGTAATGCGGCCGAGAGCATAAGCTGTCGAGTCCCGGACATGCACGGACGGGTCGTCCATCATCTGGATGAGGATTTGCAGGGCAGACTTCACTATTGGCTCGAGCACCTTCTCGTCGGGTCCCTCCATGATGGCGCCGAAAGCAGAGACCGCAGCATCCCGGTTGTGCCAGTCGTCTGAGCGCAGATTGCCCTCGACGAACTGGATAACAGGGGGGATTATAGTAGCCTGCACTGCCTGAGCGTAGAGCTGCAGGCACTGGTAAGCAGCCCGGGAGATGTTGTACTCGTCATCAGCTGCGTCCTCGTCCTGCTTTGTGAGCAGGTTCAGAAGGACTGGCACCACCTCGTTGGTCGCGACGCGGGCGAAGTTGTAGAAGGGTCGCATCTGATCCGCGTTGTCGACCTGGGGGGTTGTCAGCTTCTGCATCCCGTTTGATTGAGGGGTTGGAGGGGAGCCGCTTACCTGTGCATTGTCATCCTCGATTGCGATCTCCTCCTCGCAGACAGTGCTCCAGAACTCCACGGCGAGCTTGGCGACGTCCTCATCCTCGCTCTTCATGCCGAGGATAGTCAGACCAAACAGGGCCTTCTCCATGTAGAAGCGCATCTTGTCGTAGTAGAGGGCCATGATCCGGTTAAGACATCCAAAAGCACCCTGCTGTATGCGGGCGTCTGAGGCCTGGGTGGCCTCGCACACTACCTGCATGATGTAGTTCCGTTCGCCCTCGTGCTTGAAGTTGTTCTCGACGAACTCGAGGGAATCACCCAGCGCGGTGATGGCGGCGAGCCGGACCTCGCCGTTTGTCTCCTCCTTCCGGGCACCCTGCACGACGGCAGTCAGGATGGCGTTCGAATGGCCGACCAGAGCCGCACGCAGGTCGGCATCCTGGCTCTCGCAGATGAAACCAATGGTCGTCAGGGAGGCTTGCTTCTGGTGGGGGTTGCCCTCGCTGACACTCCGGACCAGGACGCCCATGAGATCCGCCCACTGGTTGCGGGGCAGCTCGATGGCAGCGATGGAGGCGACGACCTGAGCAGCAGCCTGACCGGCCTGGGAGTTTCTGGATGCTAGGGTCTCGACGGCCAGAGTCTTGACGCGGGTCTTTGTCTCGTCGTCGGTTTGCTGTAGCCATTTTTGTTGTAATGTTGCTTGTCTCGCGAACTCTCTGGCGGTGAATGCGTTTTTCAAGGCGATACCAGCGGCTGCCCGGATGGGACCTTCAGCTTCCTCGTCTGCCAGTGCCTGTACGAGGGTCGCAAGGTACAATGACTAAGTGAGGGGTATGTGGTTAGCGAAGCTGGCCACGGAATGGCAAACAGGCAGGCAGCAGGCAAACGGGCAGGCAGGCGGCGGGATATGGGGCGGGTTTTCCCTTACGAAGTTGTTCTCGGCGGCCTGTGTGAGCTGTTGCTCGGCAGCATTTCGAAGGTTCGCGTCTGTGAGGTGGTCAGCAGGAGTGTCCCCGGCGGGCGCATCGCATGGAGACGCGACGGGAGAGCGTGCACGGGATAGGGAGGGTGTGGTGGACAGGCAGCGGAGGAGGACTCACCGGGAGACAGCGAGTTCAAAAGCACCTCGTTGATCTGAGGAGCCCCTTCCGCCATGATTGCGGGTTTTCAAGAGGTTTGTAGGCGTGTAGGAGTGTTTGCAGAGAGGTGTAGAGGTCGGAGTGGGTTGCCTGGGGGGAAGAAAAACATGAGTTTGTTGGTCGTAATAATTTGTTAGCGGCAGCGGGGAGGTTGAAGTGCGGCTCGCATCACATTCACAGGCTTCTTGTCGCCCGCAGTGAATGGAGTTTGCTTTGCGGACAGGCAGTTGGGTCTAGTGCCGACCAGACCAGAGTAGACCTGGTAAGGCGCTGGGCGTGTGGGAAAGCCAAGGTGGGAGGTAGGTCGGCAGGTAGCCAGTAGCCTGGCAGGTCAGGTTCCTGAACCGCACTTTGGCCCGACCGACCCCTCCGCTTGGGGGAGCTCTGCACCTCTGCACCGTGGTGCCCTATGCCTTACGTACCGGAAATATGACCAAATAAACAAGACAACCAACGGCGAGCTGAACGTCCAGACGGCTCGACGCTGCGGCCTCAGGCCAAGGGGCCACAGGAGGTGAATCACGGTCCTTTCCCGGCCGTCCTCACTAGGTAACGTGGTAACCTGGAACTGTTCCAGGCCGTGTGTACAACTTGTGCCTTGTCGAGCCTGCTGCTTGCTCTAGAGTGCGGAGACGGAGTGTCCAGCAAGGGCGCGTCTTGTTGTTGTTATCCTATGTTTCGTCTGGTGCTTTGCATCGAGACGGGGGGTCTCGCGTTAGAAAAATCACTAGTCTCTTCAGTTCTAGGAGTCTAGGAGAAGCAGGTGAGGTTCCTCTCTCTTGGGTTCACGACAGAGGCGAGTGTTGTACGAGGAGGCGGGGCGTCGGCTGCTGAGGAAGAAGGCGCTGCCGGCTGCGGGCCCAGTGCCCCCACGGTAGGTGGTAGCCAGCCTTGGAGGGACGCCGGTTGTAGAATTAGCGCCCTTACCCCTCGCACTCATGAGGCCCCTTCTGCTTTTTTTTCATTCGCTCCGTTCTCGTCCTCCCCCCCTAATCCCCCCCCCAGCAAGTCAAGCAGCCACCACACCACCCTGCTGTCAGGGTAGGGTATCTTTTGTGAGGGATTGACTTCTCTGCTCTGCCGCTCTGCCTCTCTGCCTAGAGTAATGCTGCAGAACGCCGGCTAATAAGCCGCCACTGTACCTAACGTACCTTGTTGCCGCTATCATGGAAGAGGCCAGAACCACCCAGACAGCGAGGGCAGTTCAATGCCCCTGAAAGATGCATCAGATCCACCATGTTGATACGATAGCCAAAGCCCTGCCTCTGGTTGACTTGCCTTGCCCTACCCTGCCCTGCCTCGCCCTGCCCTGCCTCGCCCTGCCCTGCCTCGCCCCGCCCCGCCCAGCAGCCTCCGAGATTAGGCTGACCGTACACCAGCACACTTCTTCTGGATTACTCTGCAATGGATGCGACAGCAAACTTCGCTCTGTTCCAAGGCTAAGCCGGAACCCGGAATGACGGCAGAGGGAACTCACCAACACACTCACAAAGGTTGTTTCAGGCCGCTACAGCACTACGGACGAGGCCACGCGCACTTCCGGAAGACGGGCAATTCCCACTGCCCATCTCCATCCAGGATGGCTTCCGGGGGTGATCTGCCTGCTTGATACTTCGTTTTGAAGTGTCGGTGTCCAGTTTAAGCACACGGTAGGTGACTTTAGTTTAGGTAGCCCATGTTTCATTGATACGAGTTTCCATCAGCAGGGCCTTATCCTCGGCCGAAATCATTGTAATGACTCTTCCTGGCCATGTTGAATTATGCATCTCGCCTATCCTTTGACTACCATCTCCAAGCATCATGACATCCATCCTCTGACATCCAACGCAACCAACGTGAATTTCGACCTTCCATGTCCCCTGTGGTGGTATTTTGAGATGGTCAAGACCAAATCGTATGCACTTTACTTCTCCTTTCTTTTTTTCAACACGGCCGTCCGCAGCCGGCTCTCAGGGAGCGAGACACAATTACTCTTCCTACCCCGTGGTCACGTCTGTCTGCGCAGAGACAGACCCGCCTACATCTCGTCCGCAGCAGACTCCAGGCGGTTAATGATGTCCGTCCCGTGAGCCTTGCCGTTACCCTCGATTTGTTTGTCGCTCAGGTTCCTCAGGATGGGACTGCTGGGGCGGGACAGAACAAACTGTAGAAGAACAAGAAGGCGCTCATGTCAGCCAGATACCAAATCCAATTCTTCAGAGACGGGCTTTGAACAATCTGAGAACTTTCAAGGGCAGGGGGCTAGGGCTTGTGCTTGGGTTGGGACCGCCCTGAAGGTCACTCACGTTACTAGCCGCGCTCAGCAGTGCCACCAGCGAGCTCTGTACGACATCCTCGTGGATGCCAACACCCCACACCTTGGTCTGGCTGGACCCGGCAGCCGTACATTCTATGTAGGTAGCCGCCTTGACGTCGCGGCCCTTGCCGACGGCATGCTCCTTGTAGTCGTTCACGTCAATGTCTACGCCGACGCTGCGCAGCGCGTCAGACAGGGACGAAAGCGGGCCGTTGCCCCGCCCGCGCAGCTTGTACTCCTTGCCGTCCACGGAGAGGACGCCCTCGAACACGCGAGGCAGCGACATGGTGTCCGGCGTCTTGCCCGGCTCGGGCGGGGCGGGGCTGCGCGACCGGTCCGGCGAGATGCTGTAGTCCACAATCGTGAAGCGTGGGTTGTCGCGCAGGAAGTAGGTCTTCTCGAATAACTCCGTGATCTCCACGGGCAGGAGTTCGCGGCTGCGCTCCTCGGCCGCCTTCTGCACAACCCGGCTGAAGTCGACCTGCAGGCCGCGAGGCAGGTCGAGGTGGAGGTGTTGCTGAATGATCCACGCGGCGCCGCCCTTTCCACTCTGCGAGTTGACACGAATGACGGCTTGGTAGTCTCGGCCGATATCCTTGGGATCCAGAGGCAGGTAGGGTACCTGCCAGTAATCGTCATACTCGGCGCCAGCCTTGTCGCGGGCTTGGAAGCCCTTCTTGATGGCGTCCTGGTGGGAGCCGCTGAAAGCGCAGACGACCAGGGAGCCACCGTATGGAGCGCGAGGGTGTATGGGGATCTTATTGCACACCTCCACCGTCCGGATGACTTCCTGCAGGTCGGAGAAGTCGATATGGGGGTTGACGCCTTGCGTGTAAAGATTCAGAGCCAGGGTCACCAGGTCCACATTGCCGGTGCGCTCTCCGTTCCCAAAAAGACAGCCCTCCACCCTGTCCGCGCCGGCCATCTGCGCCAGCTCAGCCGCGGCGACCGCACAGCCGCGGTCATTGTGGGGATGCAGAGACACGCAGACCTTGTCGCGCTCGGTGATGTTCCTGCAGAAGTACTCGATCTGGTCGGCGTAGACGTTGGGCGTGGACATCTCCACCGTCGCAGGCAGGTTGAAGATGATGGGGTTCTTCTCGGTGGGCTCCCACTCGCTCTTGACAGCCTCACAGATCTTGACCGCAAATTCCAGGCCAGTATCGCTAAACGTCTCCGGGCTGAACTCGAAGGCCCAGTCGGTGCCCTGTTGCGAGGGGTCGTCCTTGGTCAGCTGGCGGACCAGGCGCGTGCACTTCTTGGCCAGCTCTACGCTCTCCTCCTCGGTGAACCCGAAGACTATGCGCCGGAAGCACTCGCTCGTGGCGAGGTAAATGTGTACTATGGCCTTCTTGGCGCCCTTGAGGGACTCGACTGTCCGGCGGATGAGGTCCTCGCGGCACGGAGAGAGGACTTGCAGGTAGACATCGTCGGGTACGGCGCCGGGCGTCTCGATCAGGCGGCGGGTGAAGTCGAAGTCGGTCTGCGACGCCGAGGGAAACGAGACTTCGATCTCCTTGTATCCAAGCTTGCAGAGCATCTTGAAGTAGTCCCACTTCTCGTCGCCGTTCTGGAGGGCCGATTGCTTAGCGAGGAGCGCCCAATCGAGAGATGGCAGGTCCAAGGACATACATACCATTGGGTCAACCAGACTTTGGTTCCCGTCCCTCAGGTCCGTTGCCAGCCATCTGGGGGCCTTGTCGAGGACCTTGGAGGGCCATTGTCGGTCTGGCAGGTTGACCGTTGGGAAAGACCGGTACTTCTTGGAGGGATCCTTGAGCCTGCAAGACAGTGCACGCGACTCTGTTTAGCTAGCTGTTTCGCGTGTTCGAGACCCTGAAATTGGGCATGGCCAATTCTGCGGCCAGAACTTACATAGGCATTTCGAGTTACAGTGGGAGGTTGGTGCCTCGCTCTTTCTGTTCTGCTCTGTTCTGCTCCGTTCTGCTGCGTTCCTGGATCGCAACTTCGACGTCGGGGAAGTGAGGGGCACACACTATGCAACTTTTTTGGAGGGGCTACGCTTTTGCGCCGAGTGACGGAGTCGCCCTCACTCTTTCTCCAACACGACCGGGAATGGCTGGCTGGTTTGGCAAATTGTAGACTGGGTAAGGCTTATATGAGACAGGAAAGTCGATACTGCAACATCAAGAAAAAGCCAGCCTTTAAGTAGAATAGGACACAGAAGTGGTGTTTGAGTCAACAACTGAGTCACCTATTCCCGCGGAATGTTCATCACCGACGATTCTCTGCTGCTGAGCCTGCAACCCTGCCCACCCTGCCCGATGTCGTCCAGTTTTCTGGGGTAGGCCAGTGCAGCTGCAGCGATTTGCGACAGGGGCCTGTCCAACTGACATCTTTGCCTCGTTCGACTGTGCGCCAATGCGCCAATGCGCCACCACCGGGCCTGCGGGCATGATCGTTCTTCCCTTTTTCGTTCTTCCTCCGCACTTGCAGACCAGGGCATCCATCATTGGCAGGATGTAACCGAGCTGCGGCGCGTGTACACTAATGTGGAAGTAGCAGGGCGGAGGTGCATGTGAACTCCCGGGCCAATATATTGAAATATCAACCACCCTTTGCTCTATGCACTCACTGTTTTGGTAACCACTTCATCCTGTGTTCTCCCAAAGTCCTCCTGCAAGTCCCAGAGCTTCTGAAGTTGGGCTCGCGTAGTAGCCCTCGACAGTCCCCTGGCAACGCCCATCGCTCATCGACCCACTCGCTACGCGACCCTCCACTGCTTTCCGTCGGAAGCCGAGCTTCGGTGTCGGCCGGCTCGATGGTACAAGTATGGGTCGCCCCTCTTGTCACAATGCATATCTTGTCATGGAGCAAGCAGTGTGTGATTCAACACAAGCGGCGGTGCCGTGTAGTATAGACCACCGCAATGACCACACACATGATATTCTGTCTGATTGCTCAACCCAGTCTTTCCTTGCATATGTGCCCCGAATCCATTCATTGCCCCACCGACCCAATTCATATTGGGGTTCAAAGACATTACCAGGAATATTTTCCTCGCTCGAGCCGCCCTCCTCCCCCGGTGCTTTTATTGAACTCATTCTGCCTACAAGCTAGCCGTAGCCTTCCTTCTATTAGTGATATACCAGCGCCCCCTCTTGAGACCTCACCGCGGCATCGATCAGTAACCATACATCCCTGCGCCTGTGCCGGCCCACCCATGCACGCTTGGGGCTCCGTCGATGTAGAATTGCAGCTCGTTCTCGTATCCATCGTTGCCAGGCATGGCTGTGCCTGGCTGACCGTAGTAGCCGGCCTGACTTGCGGCCATGTTGGGATCGTAAGGCTGACCTACACCTGCTGCCGCCATGTTCGCTCCTTGGTGGGAGTCAAAAGCCTCGAGGAGCAGCCCCAGGCCGTCGGTGGCGGGCCGGTCTCCGAGCTGCTGTTGCTGCATCCCAGCCATCTGTGACGGTGGTATTTGACCTTGGTTGTGCGCCATCCGCATACTCGGATCAATGTACATCATCGGGGTCGGGACCTGGGGCGGCGCCTGCATCACGGCGTTGGAGGAGGTCTCGCCGTTGCGGCTTTGTTGGGGGCTAGCGTCCGGGTTGGCAGCATGGTTCGTCCCGGTCCCGTTCCTGGAGGGAGGTCGCGCGGGCGCCGCTTGCAGAGCCTCGGGTACGGGATCACGCTGTCTGCCAGTCAGCAGGTCGAACTTATGTGTGATATACAAACAAGGGGGCAGCAACGTTTTCTAGAACTTGGGTGACACGCACGCTGTCGTCCATGCTTCCCTCTATGCCGGGTATGGCACCCTTGTTGTCACGGTAGAACTTCTCCAGGTTCTCAAGCCATCGAGAAGCTAGTGGCCACACCTGAGATGCCTCCGTGAGGATCTGCATAGCTCGTTGGAGCATCATGGGTCCATCTCGGCTGACGGTGGGATCCGGGCAGACTTGGGACAAGGTTAGCGTGACTACACATCTAGACCGTGGTGCCGAGCTTGATGGGATACAAACCGTTCGGGTATTTGCACAGATACGTGGCCATGTGGCCGCAACTGAAGACGCAGAACAACTTGAGCTGATTAGCTGGGTCGATCGGACACTTGCACCTCGACTAGAACCACCTACGGCCATCTGCGCGCCGAGACTGTCGTCAGCCGCCCTCTCCGTAAATTGCGTCTCTATCTGTTCATACAGTAGCTTGACGTTCTTGAAGAGCTCGAGCGACATGTTCGACCAGAAGGTCTGCAGCTGGGCGTCCGATTGATCAAGGTTGATCATCCTATGTTCTCATCAGCATCATCCAGAGAAACAGTTGCTGCGGTTGCCCAACGTACTCGCTCAGGTATGCCTTCCGCAGGACAATGTTACACAATCGAGTTGAGTTCGTGATGCTCAGATAGGCCTGGAAGAACAGTCAGTTCGCGTTGCCACCCCACGACTCAAGTGTAGCGTACCAGGTCTTGGCCCCCAGCCTTATAGCCTTTGAGCAGTACAGGACTCCACATGTGCTCGTGGGGCAAGTTGCTCTCCCAATCGTGGAGCTTCGCAACCAGCTCCGCGTACTCGCTCGTGTCCTCCCAGGGCCGGGAGCTCCTATCATACTTGACAGCCCTGCGGGAGACCCGGCCCCAGAAGTAGTGCGTCTGGATCAGCGTCGCGAAGAGGGATCGCCTCGGGTCCGATATCAACTTGGGATTGTCGATGGCAGGTGGCGTGTCTTCGAGTGCCGCCCGGGAGGGTGGCTCCTGGCCCTTGGCGAAGTCCTCCTCGCTGCACGGGAGGAGAGCTGTGATGTCACCGGCGGCAAGAGATACAGGGGACTCGGGACCAGAGTGAAGGTTGTCCTGGCCTGTATGACGAATTGTCAGATGCAATCCGTGGTGGTACGCGCGTGATGGGACTTACTGTGAAGCATCCACAGAGTTCGACGCGCGGACTCGGCAGCGATGACCATTTCCTTTGATGGATTCTGCAGCGCGTACGTCTCTTCTCTGTGCAGGCGCATCAAGGCGGCCATCCTCATGGCAATGCCCATGTTGATCTTGACAAAGAGTTAGCCATGTGGATTTCTGTGCGGCTGCGTGGTTTGACATACGTAGCTCTTGTTCTTCATGCCACTCCCCTGCTGGGCGATACTGAGGAGGTAGAAGGCCTGGCACCTCTCCAAACTGGGCACTTGGTAGAGCTCGGACAAGGCCACCGCGGTTGCCCTATCCATGAAGGTCTCGGCAGCCTTCATGCCACCGCCGTAGCGCTCTACGAGAGACGGGGTGAAGCGGGCCGATATGCTCAGGATGCTGAGCAGGAGGAAGACACTGATGGACCGCGAGTCGGTCCGCAGGCGCTCGGGGAAGGCCTGCTTGGGGATGAAGCCCAGCTGGAAGTAGTTCCTGGTGAACTGGTTGACAGCCTCGATGGTGTCAGGCAGGGTTGGGAGGTAGTCCCACTCGTCGACGCCCTTGACGTTCTTGATCGGCGCAGGCGCCGGGATGACGGGGGCATCGAGGATGTCCCGACGCATCTTTGCCGAATCTCTCTTCTGGTTCTTGTCGGCCCGCATACGCGGGTGGCGGTACTCGCGGTCATTGTCGGGCTGGCCACGGACGGGGAATATGCTGGTGGACGTGGTCAGTCATGAGGGTCCTCGGTGCTAGACGGGGAGGCAGTCCATGACGATGACAATGACGATGGAGATGGAGATGAAGATGAAGATGAAGATGAAGATGATGGCAGCAGCGGGAGGAGGGGCGGGAGAGAGACACATACCAATCTGCAGCACTGAGGCCAGCCTCCCGACAGGCCACGCATGGTGGTTTGGCCTTCTCGTGCAGGCATTTGCTCCTCATGCGACGACATCTACGGAGGGGCCAGAGAGCGAGAGTCAGTATAGGGACACACACACGCACGCACGCACACAGAGACAGACGGGGCGACGGCGGCGGCAAGGCGGGTGTGCTCGTGGCGTTGACCCACCTCCGGCATGCAATTGGGGAGCGACGCTTGATGACTGGCGCGGGCGCATTTGCGGGAGCAGGCGCGTTGGTGGCGGCAGGCGATGGCAGACTCAGGTCGGAGCCCACATTCTGGATGGGTTTCGTGTCTGTGAAATCCATGAGGAGCTGTTCCTCACGACTCGAAGCCGGAATGGATCTTGGGTCGAGGCCGAGTTGCTGTTGCTTGCTTGAGGTTGGCGGCAGGCAGTTGGACGGTCGCCACAAGACCTCGGGGGAGGCGCCTCTGGTGGCTCTGGTAGTAAAAAAAAACCGGGCTAGAGCGAGCACTTCGGTAAGCAGGCAGGGCACGGCAGGGCAACGGCAGGGCAGGCTGGGGCGGCTCAAGGCGGAAGGGCGGGTCGGGCGAGCCTGGCGAGCAGCCGGCACTGACTGGTTGGTTGACTGGGCTTTGGCTGGGGTGGTGGGGGGGGGAAGTGGAGGTGGAGATGGGAGATGGGGACATGGGATGTATGGCCTGTGAGAGAAGCTGCACTAACGTCGATCTGGCTGACAGGCTGCTGTGAATCTCCCGCCTGGAGGGTACGAGGGCTAGAACGAGGTCGGGCGGAAACAAACGACAGGGGATCCGCGGCTGGTCTGACGAAAGCTTGTCAGCGGGCGAGCCTGTGAGCATTCACATCCTACTGCTGTTTGTTGATTGTTGATTGTATTGCACTGATGGTGGGTTGGAGTTGGGAGTTGGGATTCGGGATCTGGGATCTGGGACTTGGCGCTTTGGATCTGGATTGGATGTCTCAGGAGCTGCAGCTGCCCGACGCACACCACCCCAATCCGTTGCGAGCCCGTTTCCTCTCGCTCTCTCGCCCTCTCTCTCCTCTCGTCTCGTCTCTCTGCCTTCTTGTTGGACAGTGGTGTGTGCCCTCCCGCCCCCTAGCCCTTCAACCCCCGCCCTGGCTCGGCACATCTCTCAAGCTCTCTCTCCAGACTGCATAGTACATAGTACAGATCATGCTGAGATAAGTAAGATCACAACAGGTCACGAGTAATGGTACCAGAGATTTACACAGGCCAGATAAGAACAGCATGGGGGGTCCAGGACTTCTTCCCGATGCAGAGAGGGTGACGTCTTGTGCTATCAACTTATACTTGATAAGAACCTACCGTAACGCGCTTATGGGGCCTCGTTAATACCGTCTCCTGAGGATTGCCCGTCGGGCGACGATTAAAACGTGAGGTAGGCTTGATTTCTGAGGAGCGTTTTGGAGGGTCCTCTGGTCTTGGCAAGGCGCCTGGTCTTCCCGTTGGAGGGGGGCCTTCCTGTTAGAGGAGGGCCTTCCTGAGGGAGGAGGGCTCCAAATTTCAGATCTTGAGATTATGCTTTGGCGCGAGGACTGTCCGAGACAGAATTCCTCTCCCAGTTTTTTGCTCCTATTCCTATAGAGATACTCCCTTCACGGAGGAGCAGCTGCTTTACTTGAAGAGGCTTAATTGGACCTCTCGGGCAGAATTCTCTCCCCCTCTGAAGTGAGGGAAAGAGCGTTGGCCCTCTGTTTCTTAGGTAGGGGAGGGAGGTCTCCGGAGGAAGGGACCTCCTTCAGAGGGAGGACCTCTTTCCAGAGGGAGGGAGGTCTTCCAGAGGGAGGGAGGTCTTCCAGAGGGAGGGAGGTCTTCCAGAGGGAGGAGGTCTTGAAATTCTGAGGGTCTTAAAGGCTTTTGCAGTTTCCTATTTTAATAGTCGCCCGACGAGAAATTCAAGGGGGCCGTCTTGCTGCCGGAGGGACTGTATTACTGACGGAAGGTAGGTCCCCCAACGGTTTTAGCCAAACCGCATGGGGACGCTATGGTACCTAGGTACCTAGGTACCTACTTACATAGTGAGTATGTACAGTAGACCAGGTACTTATCCACCACCGACATGACAAGACAAGACACGGACGAGCACAAGCCGAAGGGACAATAACTCGTTTGCCATGGGCAAAACACCCCGCACTGAAACAGCTCCCGAGAGACTTGCTTCCGATGCATATGCAGGCTCGAGCTGCGCGAACCTCCAAGCCCGTCTCATGCCGTCACCACCTTCGCACCACCCAACGGCACAACTGCCGAGCCCATCACCTCGCCAACCTTGTTCCGTCCTCGAGGCCCAACAGCAGCCTCGCCCCAGGGCCGTCCGCCCAGTCCGCCCTGAAAGAGGCATGTCGTCCCCCGGGCATGTCCACTCGCAGGAGGGGGAGGGGGCATCGGCGAGATAGAATATATAATGAGTTGAGACAAGAATAACGAAGACGGCCGAACACACGACTCATCCGTGCCACCCCGTCTCCTGGCTCACCAAACAACATCACCAGCCCGGTCCACTTCAAGCTCCAGACCCCATGCCCTCGACTTTTGCTTTCGAGTCCCAGCCGAGATACACGCATCTCCCAAACCCCATCATCCTTGACATCCTTGACCCGGCTGCCCAGGTTGTGCCAACATTGCCAGATATCACGGCACTGCGAGAGCCAACCAGCTTGTCCAGCCCGTCCAGCCCGTCCAGCCCGTCCAGCCCGTCCAGACCGTCCACCAGGAAATCTCCTCCACACAACGGACGACCCCAATCCCAACCCCCATCACTGCTTCCAATCTGCCCCTTCTGCCCCTCTTGCGAGCTCCAGTGAGCTCCATCTAGCTCCCAGCTCCCGAGTCCCGCTCCCTGACACAGGGAGAGGAGGGGAGGGAGGGATATGGCCATCCCACGCTGCTGTCCACGCCCGACCCGTCCGACATCCAACATCCTCGTCGCCCTCGTCCTCCATCCTCGCCACATCCACCACTGTCCGTCGTCCATCCTTCCACCGTCCTTCCGTCCTCCGCTCCTCGGTCCCACCACCCATACCCAGCCATCCATTCCCCACTGCCTGGTCATGCTGGGAAGGTATTCCCTGGCATGACTTGGACTGGTCTGACTTTGGCTGGCCTGACTTTGGCTGGCCTGACCTGGACTGGCCTGATTTCAGAGAGCCTGGTGTACCATCGCCCCCCCTCCCTGCTCTCGGAAAATGGCTGCCTTGGGCCGGAAGCCTGCGCGAATACGCGCACGCACGCACACACGCCAACACGCCCACACCTTTTCTGCTCCTCCATCTCGCTCCCCTAACCATCATCCATGGCCCATGACGCGACCCGGGACCGAGGTGGGCCACACATTGTCTCCGCCATCCTCAGCCTCCTGCCAGCTGTCCGTCAGCTCTAGTTTCGTCTTGCAGACCGACTATTCTGCTGTCCAGTCGGGGCTCGTGGTTGCATCGGATCCTGAGGCGCTGCCCGGCTCACAAGCCCAACGGCCCGGGCAGCCATGCCTTCGCCGGACTCATGTGCGAAGGTGTGCTCTCCGTCACTTGGCACCACACATGTCACCAATGCCCGCTCGTCTCACATCGGACCCAAGGAACGCATTGTCACATGAGGTCGTGGTTAGGTGCAGAACATGACTCTGCCGCATGCTCCCCTTCCGCCTGTCGTGCCGTGCTCCCTCAGCTAATGCTGGTTACAGTTTTCCGATATTTCAAGGTCGCATCCATGAAACATGGGCAAGCCACGATCTGCTCTTTGCCTAGGCGTAGTACATGATTCATCCACTGCCTTCTGGACAAGCTTCGAGAACTTTTCCACGGCCTTCTCCCGTGCACTGCAACGCTTCCCTGGATGGGTCATCGTTGGGCCAGCGCAACACTGCATCGAAAAGATTGGGCCACCCTGCAGCAAGCCTTGACCAACACGGTTAGCCTCCTGTCAACCACGGGGAATCCACGCCTTGGAAATGCGGCCCCAAACTTAACTAGGGAAGACTGAAGGAAATCTCTACAACAAGCTTGCTGAACACCCGGACTGCGGATCCGGGAACCACTGCGTGATGCCGCCCTTACAGGCTCTGATCGCAGTTTGCAGACTGCACGAGGCAAACTCGGCAGTCCGTCCGCTTGCATCAGTGTGAGGGGCTCCTCTCTCCCTCTCCCTCTCCGCCCGCCCGCGGGCAGGGAAGGGGAGGCACTCTCAACCGCGCCCTTCCCTTCCCCCTGCCGCTGGCGCCACCGTGCAAGTCGGCTTGCTACTATTGTATTATGGCGGATCCAGGTGACGGCCGTGCCGTTGTCAGGAGGAGATAACCGCCCAACTGGAGGCAAGCCAAGTCAAAGCTGACCGCTTCATGGCTTTGTGACGACCAAGTCAGATATCTCCCCACACCTCCCTCTTGTCGTGAGCACTATGGACCTGCGACTTTTCATAGGCCTTCCAAGTCGCCGTCAGGTAGTTTGCTGATGATGAGTCAAAACACCTTCAGACGGTAGCTGGTCCCGCTTGTTGAGTTGTACGTCCAGCTGCATAATCACTGGGTCGTGCTTGCCGCGAGTAAGGTCAGCAAGTCCAGTTTTCTTACGACATGAATCAGTAGATAATCTTCAAGACCTCCCCTTGGGTTCAATATGCCTTCTTCTGTCCACCAGAGTATGGACCATTGGTTGCTGTTCCCCATTCTCCTTCCTCCTCACCAACCCGAGGTCACCATGCTCGCACAAGCTGGCCCGACGAAGGACCTCAAGGTTGCCCTCGGCACCTCTCTGGTCTTGCTCTTCATATGGCTCTCTTTTACTCTCTACAAGCGCAAGCGCTTGTCTTACCCTCTGCCCCCCGGACCGCGGGGGAAGTTCCTAGTTGGGAACCTGGGCGGTATAAGTGAGCACCCGGAGTTGGACTACATACGATGGGGCAAGGAGTACAGTGAGTCCCTCGATGGAAGACGTTCAGTCGTCCACACACACACACGCAGACACAAAAGAAGAAGAAAAAAGAAAGAAATGAAAAAGAAAGGTCATCTAGGGCGGCGGCTGAGACTTGTTTAGACTCCGATGTTATCCATGTCTCTGTTCTTGGACAACACATGATATGCCTCAACAGCGTCAAGGCGGCGACTGATCTCCTCGACCGCCGTGGGGCCAACTACTGCGACCGGCCACGCTTCACCCTGTTCGAAATGTAGGTGCTACGAGGCCACTACGTCGGCGAGCAGGGCAGAGTGCTAATGGTTCATGGGCAGCATGGGCTGGGGTCTGACACTGACCTTCCTCCGCTGGGGCCCGCAGTTCAAACTTCATCGACGCATGTTCCAGCACACCTTCACACAATCCGCTGTCAAGACGTTCCGGCCGATGCAGACCCACGAAGCCCGCAAGGCTGTACGCTCCCTCCTCTATAATCCCAAGGACTGGCGGGACACTGCCCTGCTTCTCACCACTAGCGTCATCTTCCGCATCGCCTACGGCCAGGAGATCAAGGACAAGGACTCCCCCTACACGGCCATGGCACACGACGCCAACAAGGTCACCACCAACGGCGGGATCGCAGGTTCTTCGGTCGTCGACTTGTTCCCCCCGGCCAGGTACTTCTTGCCCTCGAGCCTGTCGGCACCTCTTCGGCATGCTAGGGACAGCCGCGGGGCGATCAAGACGATCCACGAGGTTCCCTGGGCAGACAGCATGCGCGACATCGAGGCGGGCACGGCCTCTCCGTCCTTCATGAAGTCGCACTGGGAGCGATACGTCGAAAACGAAAAGGCCGGCGTCTGGCAGGAGACCACCATGGCCGACCTCAAGGGTGCCACCGCCGCGGTGTTCATCGCCGGCGGAAACAGCACCTGGGGCACCGTGCTCAGCGCCATGTTGTTCCTCACTAAATACCCTGACATCCAGCGGCGGGTCAAACAGGAAATCGACGAGGTGGTCGGCGCCGGCTGTCTCCCGACGTTTGACGACAGACCAAAGCTAGAGTACTTCAACCGTTTCATGAACGAGGTCATGCGCGCCCTGCCGCTGAACCCGCTGGTGATCCCGCACCAGAGCATCAAGGACGATGTCTACAACGGCATGTTCATCCCCGCCGGCACCGTCATGTTCGCCAACACCAAGGCGATGTGCTCCGACCCCGACACCTACCGCGACCCGGACAAGTTCGACCCGGACCGGTACGAGCGCGGCGAGCCCTACCCGGTCGGCAACTTCGGGTTCGGGAGGAGGAAGTGCCCCGGAAACCACCTCGCCACCGCCACCGTCTTCATCTTCATGGCGACCATGCTGGCGACCTTCGACCTCGACAAGGTGGTCGGCCCCAACGGCGAGCTGGTCGAGCCCGAGGCCACGCTGACGGTGGGGCTCGGTGGCCACCCGGCGCCCTTCGAGCTGCGGCTGCGGGTGAGGAGCGAGGAGCGGGCGTGGCTGCTCAAGGAAGACGAGAGCACAAAGACAGAGGGGACATGACTTTGTTTCCCCCTCGTCACCTTCCATGTTCTACCTTTTCTTCTCCCCTTGTCATGACCACTTATGACTTATGATTTGCATACCCAGCTGCATGGTTTTGCATGCTTGCATCGATGATACCGACCCCTTAGAATTAGAGCATTTTGGATATTGGTTTCATTTCACTTCGCTCCTGTTGAATATTTGATGGCATCGCCTTTTTTCCCACCATCCCCCACACTTAGACTTAGAAACATACTCGCAGAGCTTTACAGCCACTGGCGTTGATTTCGGATGATCATCATGACTTGTCACGTGTATCGCGCCTGTAGTTGCTATGTCCTACAAGAATTCCATTGCCTCTTTGTACATATCGCTTCCCCATGTCACGGCATAAAATAACGAGAGTGGGGGGGGGGATGACTATTGTTGTATAGTGCAGGAGGCTAGAACATTCCCCGTTTACAGTTTCTGAGAACGTGCTCGGTCTTAAATACTGTGGGAGGTCGTTAGCTCGACGAGCCTCAAGGTCCTAGTGGACAAGCCGGCTTGGTGGGGAGGACACGCCGCTTGACGAGCTTAAATGACAGGTCGCATGCCTGGGCCTGCACTATGCGAATGCATGATCGCTTGCATGGCCGGCAAACTCATACATGCCTACACAGATGTGGCCAGGAATTCTTAAGTGGTTCTTGAGCATCTGTGGTGGGTCACGCTAGGTTCTGCTGGGCCAGAACTGCCAAAGGTCGGTCGCTACGTGTGCCAGAAGAGAGGACACGCAGGCGCGAATGCCATGATTGCCATGAATGCTTGCTTTAATTGCCAGGTCGAAGAGAGAAAAGCATGGATACCTACTCCACGCGGGTCTAGAACTCATAAACTGCACCGTAAGTATACCCTCCCAGTCCTGCCCAACGGAAACCTCAACGCCGTCCAGATGCAAAAACGAGACATCCTACTCTAGAGCTACTCTGCAGCAACAAAGGTAGCAAAGCAACGCAGCTTAGTTGTGCCGTGCAGCGGCCGCGGCGAACTGCTCGGCCTGGATCTTCTCGAGCTCCTCCATGGAGAGACCGCTCTGGTCGAACTTGTTGAGCTTCTTCTCCCGTCCCTGTGTTTCGAATACTGTCAGCCAACATCTCGGGGGCATCCCGCGATTCCCGCAGCTAGCAAGTACGTAGGGCCGCTCGTCCATACCTTCTGCTGTTCCTTGTGCTCCGAGGCGGCCTCCATGACGGCTGAGACATACTCGGAGAACCCGAGCTGTTCCAGGGCCTTGGTGATGTGGTCGCAGGCGATGGTCTTCTTGGCCTCCTTCTCCGAGATCTCGTTGGCCTCCGACGAGACAAGCGTAATGAACTCGACGCAGCATTCGATCAACAGATCCCGGGCCTCCTTGGCGAACGCCACGCCATCGGCGGGCGGCAGGATCTCCGTGACGATCTTCTGGACGGTGGCTGTTGTCACCCGTCAGCAGGGGGGAAGCAACCCGCGTGGGCAAGCCGGGGACGGGTGCCAGCATGAGGTCGACGCGGAGCTGGGCGTGGCCTGGGTACATGCAGGCAACGTCCCCCGTGTCCCGCAAGAAAGAGGAAGACACTCACCCTTTGGAAGCGACAAGTCATCATTTGCTGGGGCCACATGTTAGCATTTCTGGACAAGAGTGTGACGAAGGCGGCCCGCAGAACGGTATAAGAAACTGGTGGGCAGGGGCAGGGCAATGTTGTAACAGCCAGCCGGTTGGTTGGAAAGAGGTTCCCGAATGACAGCCTGACCCGCAGTGCCGGGCCGCGACCGAGGAGGACTCGGCAAGGCTTCATGCACTTGAGATGAAGCTGGAGCCAGAGACATCGAGTCTCACTTGCCGCCTGCTCGAGCAGCCAACCAGACATCACTTGAGAATGGGGCTCTGCTCAACGGTTTTCGTTCCGGAAATAAGGCTGCAGCAATTGCGTTCCCTAGCTCGGCCTCCAAACTGCAAAACTGCACTTGAGAAAGTGTGGCGTTCGATCAAAGACCAAAACTCAGACGAGTGCGTGTGGGTTGCCGTGCATTGCTGGCGGAACCGGAAACTCACCTCCAAACTCGTGATCCGACATGGTGAAAGAGAGGCGCGCTTCTCGACAGAGGAGGGTTGGAGTAAAATGTGATGGGCCCGGCGGGCGCTGTGGGTTTTTCGGATGCCCAGGTGGAAGTCCAATAACGTTATGGGGGGGGGGGAGTCGACAATTCTTTTTAAATCATATCATGCCCTTCATCCTTATTACGGCATTGGCGGCTGTGACATGCTGAAGTTGGATATGCCGGAGGTGAGCTGGAGCTGATCTGGTCCCCTTTGGAAGGCGAGACCCCCCGTCCCACCATGCCTGGATGAGCTGCCTCAGCCAGCCTTTAAGTACTTCGAGTCGCGTAATTCACACGCCTCCAGTAAAGCGAAAACGTCTCGCTTTGGCAGCCAGCTGTGGCTCAGCCTATCGGCAGCCTGGCTTATCGCCCCTCGGGCTAGCCACTTCGGGTACTAAGCGGGCAGGCCTCACAAAGCGCTCCCAAGTCCAAGTTTCTTTTTTTTTGGCTTTTTTTTTCCCAAATCGATAAAAGCGCGCCCTACTCACAGTCTTCTTGCTTCTCTCTCTGCTCCCGCAAACCCTCAACAGACACAATCTCTGCATTGTTAACACCAACACGCCTTGACGGCCTACCCTCATTAACCTCAGCAGGACTTCACTCCAAAATGGGGTGAAAACTCAGAGGACTTCCCATTTCTGTCGGACAAGTCTGTCTGCCTGTCTGCAGGTCTGCAGGTCTGCAGCAGGCTAGGGCGTGCACAAAGGTTTGTGGCATCTTCCACTCTCACCTCCTCCTCCACCAGCACCAAATGATGAACTCGTTGTCGCCCCAGGCATACTTAACCATGGTGATTGACTTGTCCTAAGCCAAACGGACCATCTCTGATACACACAACCCAAGCTTCCTCTTCGCCACGTGCACTCTCTTGTTTGAAACTGGCATTGGCTGACAGCGCTCATAGGTTTGTTCTATAGTTCCTTCTCTGCTCGCCCGCGGCGACCGCCCCAACATCACAGTGCCAAGATGTCCAAAATGTAGTACTATCAAATACCGATCGCGACATGACGGAAATTTTTCCAATACCTGAGCACCACAGAGCCTGACCAACGCTCGCATGACAAAGAGACAGCATGGGGATGCTGACCCCAATTGGATGCAGTCACCAGAACATGGCAACATGCGACACAAGACTGGGACACGTTCAATGTGGGTCACTTTCTTCTTTTTCTTTCTCCTTCAATTTCTTCAATCTTCCAGAGGAGCCTATGATTACATAAATCATTCCATGCTAAAACTGAATCACCCGTGTGGAAAAAAATGTACTGCTTTTCATCTTTCGAATGAGGCTTTTCCATATACATGGATATTCTTCCGCAGTCTACTGCCGGGATCATGCGTTGACATCTTTCAATAGTGAACTCGATCAGTCGCGGTACGACGCCAGCTCTGGGCCGTTCCACCTGCACGTGGTTAGGACTGCAGCGACTTGGGGGGCTGAGTCTTCTGGGCTTACTGCAAAAATTTGCCGCTCAGGTCGAGCGTGCCATCCAGCGCAAGCCTGGCGATGACGCTCCCAGGCCCCTCGGGTGGGTTCAGCTTTCCCTCCTCAAAAGCGGACACGAAGCCGGCGTGGTCCTTGTCATCCATGAATTCCTTTCCTCGCTCGCGCAGGAGCTTCTGCATGCCCGTATCTGTCCTTCCCGGGCTGACGGAGACGGACACAATATCGCTCTCTTCGACGGCTAGGTGCTGGACAAGGGAATGCAGAGCGGCCTTGGAGGTCCCGTATGGGCCCCAGGCCTTGTAACCCTTTGTCGCGGCGCCGGAAGAGGTGACGATGATGCGGCCCTTGGTT
Organism: Diaporthe aspalathi; assembly: GCA_001447215.1. Taxonomy (NCBI): domain Eukaryota; kingdom Fungi; phylum Ascomycota; class Sordariomycetes; order Diaporthales; family Diaporthaceae; genus Diaporthe; species Diaporthe aspalathi. The sequence continues at coordinate 70,473 of LJJS01000437.1, forward strand.
TGCCGTAGCTGTGGGATGACCGCCTGGACCAAGGCCAGAGGGCTGAAGAAGTTGATGTCATAGATGCTCTTCCACTCGCCGAGGGCCGAGTCCGCAACGGGCTTGATCGGCTCAAGTGCTCCATGGTTGATGACGATGCCGTCAACCTTCCCACCGAGCTTCACAGCAAGGTCTGTGACCTCTGTAGCAACCTGCCATAGACACGTCAATCCAAGAATTCTCACCGATCTTCGTACCGTCTCCTCAGTTCTTACTCCAAAGTTTGTCAAGTCCGCTGCCAAATACTCAACTTGGGCCGGGTACTGCTTCTTGAGAGCTTCAAGCTCGGTTTCTGTTCTTGCCACAAGCACCACCTTGTGGGAATTCTGCAGCAAATACTGAGACACTGCTAGGCCGATCCCTCGGCCGGCGCCGGTCACGATGATTGTCTTGACCGCCATGGTTTTCTTGGTTCCCTTTCAAGACTAGAGAACAGATGCAGAGCGGACGGACTGGCAACCTCTGCTTTCGATACCGGGCCCTAAAAGAGACGCAAACAGAATTTGAGGCCATTGGTGGGGCTGCGAGCCAATGGCTTATATAATCAACCAACGGCGGAGAGCGGATCTTCCTTCAACAAAGATGGTACAAGATAACGTGCTCGTCATTATTTCTTCTGAATGACTGGGACCCTCGTCCGTTCACTGGGAACGGACTCGACTGGTAAAATGAACAAAGGTCCCCCCGGGAGGCTGTTGAATCTACACGTCAAAGTCAACAGCTCAAGGTACATCTGGGACTACAAAGTGAACGCACGACCTGCTTTCCTCGATTTTATCTTACTAGAATCAGCCCATCGAATGCTGCTACGTGTACATGGTCTGTTGCAAGCAAAACAAGATTGCCCAGGTGATGTACCCAAGCGAGACACCTTGCGAATGTGATTCTATAACAGGCGAGGATGCATACAACGTGTGTACATGCGAGCTGAATATATACATACTTATATAGCGAGCATTTACCATTCCAACACAATGCTATCCCACAGGAACCCCCTCCATGTCGTGTTCCTAGTAATCTCAAACGTAACCGTGTTCCACCCGGTACTCAACACCCCGGCATCAAAGGAGAACTCGAGATACCTCCACTCGCCCGCCACGGTGGCGGAGCGGTACAACCCCGGGTCGTTGAGCAGCTGCGGCGCCCCGCTCGTCATGTTCCCTATGGCCCTGTCGTTGGCGTAGATGGTCGAGCTCGCCCCCGTGCTGTACCCGGCGAGCGACACTATGAGCGTCGCCTCGCCGGCCGGCCCGGCGCCGGCGCTGGCGCTGGCGCTGGCGTTGGCGGGCACCTCGAAGCGGACGGTCCAGTTCCCCGGCCACGTCTGCCCGAAGCACCAGTCCGCCGGGCCCGAGGCCCCGGCCGTGTACGTCAGGCTGGCCGGGCACGAGGCGACGAGCCCGTGCTGGTACGGGGCGCCGCCGCTCTCGAACCCGTACGCGTACCTGTCGGAGTCGCCCACCTGGAAGAGCCTGGTCCGCCCCGGGACGGCCCACTCGACCGCGCCGAGCTCCGTCTCCTCGCCGGCGGCGACTGCGACGCCGTTGAGGAGGAGCGAGGTCGTCACGTCCGCTATGGTGCTGCCGTTCGACCACGCCTGCAGCCCGTACGTGCCAGCCCGCACGTCCGAGAAGGCAAAGTTCCCGTCCGCGTCCGCGTACCCCGTGTAGTAGTAGTCGCCGCCCATGTCCAGCGCCGTCTTGTCCGGCTCGTTGTCGCCCAGGAACACGGCCGCGTTGGCGCCGGGTCGCCCGTCCGAGAGCACGAGGCGGCCGCTCACGCGGCCCCGGCTCTGGTAGGCCTCGTCCGCGAACCAGGCGTACGGCCACGCCGCGAACTCGGCCGCTGCCCGGTCCTCGGCGTCCTCGACGGACCCGTCGTTCAGGTACCACAGCCAGGGGCCCCAGACCTTGCCGGGGGGGAAGGCGTCCCGGCTGCTGACCTGGAAGTGCGTGCCGTGGATCATGTTGAGCTGCACGGCGTCGCCCGTCGCGCTCTCGCGGTGGACCATGAGCTCCTGCTTGAGGTGGTTGCCGTTGTAGTAGTCCTTGCCCGGGTTGATGTACCAGCTTCCGAAGCCCTCGTCGTCGCCCTCGCCGCCGTACACGCCGTACGCCGTCTGCTCGCGCACGAACGCCGAGAAGTCGTACTTGGTGATGTACCCGCCGCCGTCCGGCCGCAGCCACGTCTCGTCCTGCACCTTGAGCTCGGGCCGGTAGTCGGACAGCGCCGGCAGGGGCTCGTCGCGCCGGCTGGTGTGGCCCCGGGGGAATGTCGTGTTGTCGAGACGCCAGAGCGTGCGGAACTCGCCCAGGACCGGCACCGCACGGTTCACGAAGTACTGGTACGCCCCAGCCAGCCCCGTGTGGATCACCCAGTGCATATCCCCCTCGGTTGCGGTGAAGGACACATCAATCCAGGGGCCGGACTCATCGGTCCCGGACGAGGAGATGGAGGCGGACGTCCAGTTGAGGTTGGAGGCCGCGCCGTCTGGACAGTCTAGTCAGCACCAGTCTTCCACACAGGGCCGGGGACACCGGACCCGAGGAGGATATTGGCCAATACGTACTGTACGACACATAATGACCGACAGCATCGCCGACGAGATCACGCCCCTTGTAAAACAGCTTCACGCCGTACGTACGCTGCTGCGTCAGGTTCCAGAGCTCGTTGCCGATTACCCACGTCTCGATGTCAACTTTGGACAGGAACGGCCCAGGGGCGCGTCCCACAAGCGGGTATGCCCTTGCGAGAACGCCCGCCACGAGCAAGCTGGCACACGAGAACAGGCCCTTCATGATCGTAAGAGGGTGAAGCAGGACGGTGGGAGCGTATGGCCGACCATCCGCGGCCTTGCGCCCTGGTGGAACACTCGAGCAGTCTTATATGAGATCATGACGCCGTCGCGGGACACCGGCTCGCGCATTGATGATGCGTGAGGCGCAAGGTAACGGCAATTTCGTCCCGAAGTCCAAAAGAGGCGGCGTTGTTCGGGCCATTGATCCCACGAGATGCACGAGGAGCAAAGTGTCTTGGCGCTGATTGGTGACGCGCTGGCAGGGGAGTTGACTAGTTAGTTCACCACCCCCCGAACAATTTGCCTGTAACTCCCTGGCTTGCGAGCGCATACGGGCCTTGAGATGAGCCAGGACACAAATTGTAGATGTAGAAATTGATTCGCTGACTCTATGGGTCGAAGAGAAGAGTTTTGAGAAACTCGGGGTATAAGGGAGTAACACATTACGTAGGCGACAAGTGTCAGGTCAAGAAACTCCATCTCTTCGCTCGATGCCCAATATCCCTTGTTCAATCGCCGTGGTGATGCAACACTTGAAAACATGATAGCCAAGAAGGAAGAAAAGAAAAGAAAAGAAAAGATAGGACAGCAGGATGAAGGCGGGCAAGGAGCGCATAGTGCCAACAGGTCTAGCGGAGTCCTCATGACGTGGTCGGCGGGCGGGCCTCGTTCCTCAGCGCACTGGGTCCCTGAAACCCGGTCTGCGGACGCACCTCGTCGAGCTCTACACCTTCTTGTTGTTGCTCTTTGGCCTTGCGCCGGCGCTCCTTGATTCTCATGTCTGCCAATCGCTGGTCGCCCTCATGATGCCTCTTTTTGAAGTGATAGTACGTCGGAGGCCGGGGACGACATAGCACAACAATCCAGTTTGTGAACCAGTTGCCCTGGGTGAACGCCCTGTATCGATCCTTCTTGAGGAATTTATGGCTGTTGAGAAACTCGCGTGTTGTCTCTCCGCGGGCCATAAGGAACATGTGATAGCCCATCAGCGCAGCCGGATATAGGAAGGCGATGAAACCATAAATCACCATGGCAAACGGCACGGCATCGTGGTTTATCGCCTGCGCGAACGTGACTCCTTCAGCGTTCATGTATACCAGGATCTGGGCGAGAGAGACCCCGATGAGGTACAGTGAGAGCAGAGTAGCCGAGGAGACGAACGTGAAGAAGTAACGGTAGTTGCGCCGACCCACGCAGTTGTTGAGCCAGACACAGTGGTGGTCTGCCGTCTCGATACAGTTGTCGCACATCCGGCAGTGATGAGTTCGAGGCGGGCGCCAGATCTGGCAGGTCTTACAGTACTTGGTCGGCACTTCCATTGCGGCCGTCGATGACTCGGCTGACTTTATCAACGTCCAGTCGGTGCTGGGAGGTGCCAGCCTCAGAGGGTCCTCGTTGATATCAGGGGGAGGGTTTTGATGAAGATTACGAGGCAGTATCTTCTCTCTCAAGTCAGTCTCATGATTTCATGCTGGAGGGAATTCTGTTGTGACTCACACCAGGGTCCGAGGTCGAAGCGTGGAGGAATGACGAGACGCAGATGAAGGCCAAGTAGGCAAAAATAAGCGGGACAGCTGGCGAAACGTCGTACCACAGGTCGCGCGCAGAAAAGATGAAGAACAGTATGCAGGGCAGTATCACAAGAGCTCCCGTGGCAATGTTGACAGGCCGAGCCTTGGTGTTCTGGAGCCTGCCGCCCATGCAAAAGACGGTGTTCCCAAGAAAGTACTCCCAGTTACGGCCCATATCCTGTCTGCCGGCTTTTGAAGCAACGGCCGTGTTCGGCCTCGGATCGGTGGCTCCGTCGCCGAACCGTGGGGATGAGGCGACGGACTCGAGTTTCTCGCCGCCCTGCATGTTACGATTCGATGCATTCTCCCCTTGGTTGCTCCTCCCAGGCAACAGGAAACTGGACCTAAATGATCTTGGGGTCAAGGGGGACGCCTGCCCGGAATTCTTGTAGCTCTTGTCCAGGTTTACAGCTAGCCCCTTGTTCTCTGCCGTCTCCCTCTGTTTATTCAGAGGACGAACACTGTCGGACACGCTGCCCTGAGGGTAATGGCCGTTCGCACTGGTGTTTGCCGTGGCGCGATCGAAAGTCTCGGGGGCTGTCACTTCGGTTCCACGCGACGGAGGGGGTTGCTCGTCCCCGGTGTATCGGCGCGAAGTCGACTGGGACTGGATACTGTGTCGTACAACATTAGCGCCGATCGTTGTGGCGCCGGCTTCCTGTAAGAGGGTCTCGGCCGTCTCCGGCGGGCGGCTCATGGTCGACGGCCTTGCAACACCCCGCTGCGCCTGCAGCTTCTGGGAGCTCATGGGGCGGAAGAAGGAGTGCGAGGACACAGACGGGACATGGCTCCGGCCTGCCGCACTGGCAGGTCTCCCGGCCGTCGCAACAGAGCTTGAGCCGATGCTAGCAGCCACACTGCCTCGTTTCCCAGAGAGTCCGCGACGAAGCGGCGTCGGTTGCGGCCAGGCGCCGGGGGCCCTCTGCGACGAGATCTGCGACCTGACGGTGCCGGTTTGCGAGGTGGCCATGCTCTGCCTGTTCGGGTTTTGAGCCTCGGCCTCGCGTCCGTCCTCGGTGCCAATGTCTGTCATTCTCGAGGAGATTATACTGGGGGGGCCGGTGGTCCTGCCGGGATACTGAGGGAAGCTGGCTTCGTCGTCGCCCGTGCTGGCAGCGCCGGCAGGGGTGTTGGACCTCGAGCCCTCCTGAGAGGCCATGGCGGCGACTGGGCCTCTGTCGGCGGTGGTGTTGATCTCAGAGTGGTGTGGCGGAGATGGCGACGGGATGGGTGAGTCGAGGGGTCAGCGGCGTACTAGATCATAGTCCCTACAGACAGACCACGAGGCATCAAAGGGGGCGGCGCGCAGGAAAAGCGAAGGGTCGAGCGCGGGTTGACAGGTGCCTTGGCCCAATGCTAAGGTTCGTTCGGAACGTGGAGAATTGGGGGGGGGGGGGGCAGGGCACCTCCTGGGTTGCAAGCACGGAGATTGCGGCGATGTGGTTAGGGATCTGTGGGTGCCGGTTCGAAGCGGCGGAGCAAGATCAGGGCCAGGAGCAGGCAACGTGGTGGTGTATTTTCGGCACGAGGCGGGAAGCAGAGCGAAATTAGATTAGAGGGGATTGATGCGAGTGTTTTGGGATTGTGGTATCAAAAGAGTGGCAAGTCCAAGGCTGGGAACAAGGCAGGAAAAATGAGCGACAGGAGTTGGCACAAAAAAAAAAGGTTGGCGGCGAAAAAAGGGAGGGTGTGACACAGAGGTGAGGAGGCCTGAGCAAGAGCAAGAGGCAAGAGGAGAGGGAGGGAGAGTCTGAGCAAAGTCCGAGATGCCTTTTCAGGATGCCTCGCGGACGGGGCGCGGGTTGCTCCCCATCCAGTCAACCGTCGTTCCCCAGCAGTCCCACTTGCAATGGCTGAATGTGGCCACGACAACATCGTCAACGCAAGGCACCGTCCTCCCTGATCGATCACCATCCATTCCTCCACCAGCCGGTACCGTGACATTACACCACACTAGGGGCGTAGGCCTGTGCCGTGCTGCCGGGGATTGGCTGCCAGGCCCGGCTCCGGGCAGATGCGACATGCAGGCTCGAAGATCAGACCTCATTAGCAGCAATGGTATCGAGTCTCGACAGCACTGGAGCCGACAATACCTGCCTTGCTGGTGCAGGCGTACCTGGTAGGCCTGGTAGGCCGTGACGCGGGAGATTACGGCCTGTCAGTCAGCCTGTCTGCCCTGTCTGCCAGCCTCTTTGGTGGGGGTTGGTCATGTCAGTCTCGCTGGGGCATTGGCCAATGCGAACCCCCCCCCCCAGGCGGCCAATCACGCCCCCCGTTCGTCATATTCCGTCCTGCTGGCCGGCAAGCTACATTCTTTGCATAGCACACCCGAACCGAATCATACGAGACCTCCATCATCGAAAGTTGCTAGACGAAACCCTCCCCAATCGACCGCAGACGACAACCTCCACCCTACGCCAGCCATACCCGCAGCCTCAGCAGCAGCCATGGCCTCCAGGATTGCTACGCGCGCTTTCTCCACCACAGCCCGCCGCCTGCAGAGCGAGCATGTCCTGAAGCAGGAGACCAAGCGAAACCCCGAGCTTATGGTGCGTTGATTCCCGCCCGCCACCGCGGTCGGGGCGGCGGCGACATATGTATCGACCTGGGTCACTGGGGGCAGCAACGGCCTGAGCATCGGACAGGAGCTGACGCACGCTACATGACAGATCCTCGGCGCCGTCATGGTCGCTGCTTTCGGAGGTGCAGGACTCTACTTTGGTACGTCATAACATCCATCACGTACAAATCCGCGTCGGCAGCAGTCAGGAGTACGCAGGCATGTGAAATGATGGATTTACTGAGAGAGGCATCGTTCAGGACGGTCACCAACCTCTTCCACCTCTGAGCAGAAGGTGCCCCACGCCGGCAACCCCTGGGAGACCGGCGGATCGGGCAAGTACCAGTACTACCCAGGCGGCGACAGGACCGCCCAGCCAAAGGACGCCCCCAGCGCCATCAACACCGTTGTCGTGCCCGACGTCAACCTGCCAAAGGTATGCATCCAAACAAACATGCCAGCGCGAGCGACGGACCCCGAGCTGTCGTGGCCATGGACACTGGGGGGAGCCGCACACTTGGAACACGAGAAGCTGACGCGCAGGAACTACAGGAGCTGCACGAGAAGTACAACAAGTGGGGCAAGGACGGTTACTAGATGAGTTGTTCACAAGCACAAGACGATGGTGCCCGCGAGCAGGTCCGGCATCCTGGGAGCGTTGTGTAGATAGACGGTCAGCAATGGAGACGATTTCCTCGCCAGCTTTCCCTTGGTTCCCTCTGCGCTCAAGATGAGGATTACGGACCAAGCCACGAGAAACTGTGGCCTCCAGGGCTGGATATATGCCGAGGCAGTGCACATTTTCATGATTTAAGTCTCCTACGGAGCAGCATGCGGCCTTTGAGAGGTCTATGTCATGTGACATCACATTAGTGGAATGCCAAACCAGTTTATCATGGAAGCTCAACGCTGCCAGTTGTCTTTTGGGAGGATTCCGGCTTGAATCATGAGTGCGTGTTTCAGGTATGTTCATGGATGCTGATATGTAGTATGTACATCATTTTCAGTGTATTTACTCTGTCCCTTTCGGACGACTGACTATTATCTTTTCGTATCTACCCACTGCGTCCCGCTTTACGCTCACCACAAATCGAGAGAAAGTCGCCTAGTCTCATATGCATGATCATCAAAATAGAGAGGGACCAATTTGCCTCGTTCGCTCCCAGTACTCCAGGTGGCAACAGGACAGACGACTAAAAGCACTGTGGCCAAGGATATATATCTACATGCCTGCCAACAGCGCGGCACCTCCGACAGCGCCCAGGATGGCGGCAGTGGGCACGGCTGCGAACACGCCAGCACCGCCGGTCATGCCGTCGGCCGTGATCGTGGTGGTGGGCATGATCCCAGACGTGAAGGGTGCCTCCTGGACGGCTGTGGCGCCGGAGAAGGCGGGCGTCTGAGTTGTGGCAGATGGGTTTGGTGTGGCGTCTGCCATCAATGGGTTGAGGACACTGAAGAAGGGTCAGCAATGCGCTTGCATCGAGGGTGCGGGTGTGGGTGTGGGTGTGGGTTTGGAATGAAGCCTTACTTGTCGATGACATGGATCACACCATTCGACACAATGATGTCAGCTGTGGTCACCATCGCCGAGTTGACAAACACCTTGCCGTTCTCCATGCGGACATTGACGTTGCCGCCCTGGAGGGTCGCAAATGTCATGGGCATGGTCGTCATGGACTGCCTCCTCATGGGCATCGCCATCGTCATCCCGGACATGGCGCCGCCGCCCATGAGCAGGTTGGTCGAGAACATGGCCATGTCGCTGCCGTGGAGGACGTGGTAGCTGAGGATCGTGGACAGGTCACTGACGGACGCGCTCTCGGCCGCGGAGCCGATGGCCTCGAAGGCCTTGTTGGATGGCGCAAAGATGGTCACGTCCGACAGGCCGTCCACGGCCGTCACCATGTTCGTCTTTGTCAGCGCGCCGGCGAGCGAGGTCAGGCCCATGTTCACGGCTGTCACCGACGGGGACATGGGGATGGTCAGGACCTCGTCGACTGGGGCCTTGTTAGCACGTGGCGGTCTCGTGTGTCTGCAACCACACAAGAAGAGGAGGAGCCCATGCAGAGGCTCCGCAGTCACTTACTGACGTGCACGACGCCGCCGTCGAAGGCGAGGTCAGCCTTGGTCACGGCGCTAGCCTGCTTGAACCCGGAGAAGATCATGGCCATGTTGTCCTTCTTGACGAGCTCCACCTTTTGGTTGCCGTTCACCATAGCGAAGGGCGTGCCCATGAAGGTGCTCACAAATTGTGGCGTCTCGGAGAAAGCCGACGACATCATGCTGCCGACGATGATGTGGTACTGAAGGAGGGCGGTGACCATGTTCATATCGTTGGTGAGGTTCGGCATCGCCTTCAGCGCCTTCTCGAAGGCGTCGTTGGACGGAGCCAGGATCGTGATGTTGTTCTGCATCATCACGGCCTGTGTGAACTGCGGCATGCTGGCCAGAATAGCTGCGGTCCTCCAGTCAGTCATTCTGGTTGTATTGTATAGTCATGTTGGTCTCCGGAGACTACGTCTTACAGTTCAGTGTGCTCAGTGTGTCATTATTCGCGGCAAGGACGTTCGCCAGGGGCTCGGCGGCGGCAAGGCCGGCCGCGACGGCGGTGGTAAAAACTGATGAGAAATGCATCTTCGCGGAAGATGACTGTTGAAAGTGGTACCGGACCTTGTGAGAAGTAGAGGAAGAACAAGAAGAAGATGGGTGACAGAAGAGAAGCTATCACGCTCAAAACCATCACCCTCCTCCTCGCCTCACGTCAGGCCCAAGGGTATCATATATCTCCGCGTATCCCTCCACACGTTCAGGCCCTAGTCTTCCCCGGACCAGATGAGACCCCAACACAGCCCCTCATGTGTGCAAGTTTCCAGCCTGAAGTCTACGACCTTGACAAGGCCCGGGTAGCGAAGCTGCCGTTGGACACCATTGGGATCTAGACTATCCAATTCGCTCAGCTGATCTCGATGCAGTAAGGCCTAGGGGTGAACACGACTCATATCGCGCAGGACCCCTTGCCCACCAATCTAGGGGTATCATACCCATCAAGCCTCCCCGCAGCGCAGCCTAGTGATCGCCGAAGCTTGGTGATTTAAGCTTGAATGTTTGACAGGCGGGCGGGTGCTGTGCGGCTCGCCCAATGGGGAGCTCGGATGAGTGTAAAACGGCCGCTTCATCTGGAAAAGCAAGAGCTAGGAGTCGGAAGATCTGGCCGAAGGGGAAGCCTGGGTTTCCGAGGGCACAGGCCTTGAGCCTGGCGGGGTTCGTTGAGATCCAAACATGTTCAAAACAAGGAGCGAAGGGGGGGAAGCACATGGGATATTTATGCCCTGCGGATGTACAATATAGTTTATTGTGTAAGTAGGCTTGCGGGCTTGGGGTAGGTCCGCTAGCTGATGCACGGAACATCGTCAAGATTCAATCCACAGATGGGCCGTCGGGGCCGAAACTGAGAAAGCCCCAGAACTTATTTGCAGTACTGGAATCGCATTCATATGTCCTGTCGAAAGTATGTAGTTATATGACATTACAATAGACAAAAGCAACAGGCGATCCGATAGGACGGTGGTGCTGCAAAGTTTCTATGGAGGTCACCGGTACTCCCACACTCATGCAGCATCTTGGCGCAACCATGACAGGCGCGGAAAGAAACTCTTCCGACAAAGCCAAGATGAGCAATAAAAGAACCTTAATTGGAACCCAGTCCGTCATTCTATCAGGACCTTCGCTGTGGACTGAATGGCAACAAAGAATAGTAACAAACTGCAAAAAAGCACCCGCCGTGGTTCGAACACGGGACCCCAAGATGTCAAGATGACGAGAATTGCAATCTTATGCTCTACCGCTGAGCTACGGGGGCCTTCGTTGGATGAAAAAGTAATTAAAACTATCTGAAGTAGGAAGAATACGTCTTGGGAGCATCGCGAGCCGAACCACGGGTCCCGAGATCGACTCCATCGGTCAGCCTGCGTAATTCCTATGTTTGGGGGCAGCTACAATGACATTAACGCTATCTGGCCCGAGCGGCATCTTTTACTACTATAGCGATGGCATATAAAAGGCGGACTGAGATGCGTGGTAGGGTATGGACTTGATATCACTTTGCGGTGTCACGGGAATATCCCGGGATGTCAAAATAGCAAGAAATAGCAAGCCTAAGTACGATATCTGTGCAAAGGGCACACTGGTACATCACCGGAAACTTATGCCTGCAACCTACATCCATCACACGTACTCCAACACCTTTTCCTGCAACACACATTCTCATAGCACCCACTCTGACGACTCCCATTACACCCACTCCGACAACACAAACACTCAGGACACCCATGACCTACACCCAGACCCAAATTTGCTTTGATGTGCGGGTGTATGACAGTCTTTGATTCGCGTTGCCGAGAGATGTACTGGTACAATATATCGGTATACCCGCAATATCCCCAGGCGCAGCTGGTATGCTACAAGTATCTCCGTACCGCTACCGGTCAGGTTTAATGGATGTGTTGATGCACGCATTCCCGGCCTGTGCCATGGTGTTGTAAACACCTTCTTTACAGATCCCCTTCCACTTAGTCATCCCGTGTTAGTCAGCGCCGCGCCTAAATCCCAAGCAAAGCGCTAGCCGCGCTAGCCGCACGGCTACGCACACGGCACAGTGCCGGCCCGCACTGCGCACGGATCCTGAGGGGTGGTACCACCAGTCAGACCGCACAGGCACCCAGGCTCCTAACCTCAATGGCGCAATCCACGCCAGGTTATGCATCTTTTTTTTTTGCTCCCTCGCCCTCCTCCACTTCCTCCGCAAAACCCACTTCTTACCCGATAGCCGTCACAGCCGATCGGTGCGGCTCTGCTCCAGCGCGACGTGGGTCACCCGACACCCGTCCGCGAGCCGCCCGGTAAGGCTCTGCTCCACCGCCGACGTCCTCTCTTCCCATTCCTCCTTACCGCCACCACCCGCCCAGCACAGAAAGGGCCATCGCTTACACTGACCCCGGCATCACGACATCGCCGACCGAGCCATCCGCCCCCTAGCTCGATGGCGACATTTCCCAGTCGCGCACGCACTCTGCGCAACCCTAGGGTTTGCCCGCCGGCGGCTTATTGTGCTCGTGCGTGAGAGAGCAACCCCAGCGGCTGGGGGGCCCACGAGGCAAGAGGCACTGGGCAGACGGACGGCTGGGCCCGTTGTCCACCTGCCATGGTGTTGACTCACAGAAACTGATGATGGCGCAATGGAGAACTTTTAGGTTAGATAAATTTTTACCTGTCTTTTTCTCTCGGCTGCTCTATATAAATCTCTATGTGCGCTGTCCTTTTCGGGGATGCTGTGCCATGAGAGAAGGCATGGCAGGGGGGAATCAACAATTATGCCTCCAAAACGCCAGACCGTACTCGGCCGTCCCAATATTCCCATCCCAAGACTCCCAAGGCACAAATTTTCCCCCTGCAGCAGAAAAACAAAGTTACGGCAGAACCCAAAAAAGCCAGTGCTATGCTCGTTTGAAATCAGCAGGGTCGATATCTGGGCAACAAGATCGCCCAGTCAGGCGAGATTGTTTCGGGAGCCTTGCTACGACGAGACCTGGACAGCGGGCGAGGCTGCAGCCTGGCGCTCTTTGTTGTCCTGGAACGCCTGGGCCAGCGCCTCCTCCTTGCGCTTGCGCTCGAGGTCCTCGAGATACTGGGTGTAGCGGGACTTCTTGTTATGGATGCCGCACTCGGTCTTGTTCTGGCCCTTCCACCGGCCGGCCCGCTCATCCTCGCCCGCCTTGACCGGCGACGTCGAGTGCCAGTCGCCGATGGACTTGTACCCCTGGTCCAGGAGCGCGTTGTAGGGCACGTCGTTGTCCTTGATGTACTGCTGCACCTGGTCGAAGCTCCAGTTCACCATGGGGTTGATCTTGACAACGCCCCTCTCGTCGTCGATCTCGATCACGGGGATCTGATCGCGCTGCCCGCCCTGCGACCGCCTCCGGCCCGTCAGGATGGCGGCGACGTTGAGCTCCGTGTAGGAGCGCTGCTGGGGCTCCACCTTGGCGTACCAGTCGTACAGCTCGGAGGCGACCTCCCACAGCTTCTCGCCGTACGTGGCCTCGAAGTCCTGCACCGTGTCGCACCCGTCGGGCTTGAATATGTGAAGCTTGACGTTGGGGTACCTGGCCCGCACCCTGTCAATGAGCTCGTGTGTCTCCTTGAAGTGGTACAGGGTGTCGAGGAAGATCATGTCGACATTCTGGGAGCTGGGGTTCTCCTTTTGCAGCTTGGACAGCATGTCTAGCGTGACAAGCCCCGTGAGGCCGAAGGCCGTTGACTGATATAGGTTGGGAAAGAGGACCTTGACGAAGCGTAGGATGTCCATTGGGTGCATGTTCTCAAGCTGGCTGTTCAACCATTTCAGGTGGTATGGGGAGAGGGTCACGGCAGGTAGCGTCATTGTGGATGACGTTGCGGATGCGTAGCCGGATTCGATGTCCTCAGTAGCCGATGACGATGATGACTGCGTGTCGGATTTTGTGTCGACGGCGCTCAAGCGAGGCGAGGTCCCCAGCGAGGACAAGGAGGAGTCTGAGTGGGAATAGTTGCCCATTTCGAAATGCCCTGCTCTTCGAACCTGTCGACCCTCTGACAAGGAATGGAGTTGTCTGAAAAATCGAATATGGGGATCGTGGAGTAATACAGGCCTGGGTCTCAGGTCGTGGCAGCACAGCAGCAAGTGTTGAATGTGAAAGCTCAAGTTGAGTGTATGATGTTATGGAGGGTGAGTGTTTACTTGTAGGATGAGCTGTTGGGTGAAAGATGAATGGAATGGAACGGCAGCAGCTGGCTTCTAAAAGGGACTTCGTTTTCTCGGTCAGTTGGGTCCGCACGAGACAAGAACAGATTGGGATCAGATCAGAATGAGAAATCACAGCTCTGCGCATCTGGTTGCGGAATTACGCCCGCTCTAATATTGGGCCATGGTCCCCCCCCCCCCTTTGGCCCTTTGGGCCCTTTGGGGGAGCAGCGGCTCGCGCCCGGCGGGAGACACAAATACAACCAGGCAGACTTAGACAACGTTCCAGCATGAATAATGGGACCACCCCGGACGGCCGAGAGCAGCACAGAGAAGGCGCTGGATGGAGTACAAACCTGATACAGGACGTGGCCCGAATCGTGCCCTCCAGGCAGTACTGTGAGGGGCGCGAGTGAGTGAAGCAGGCCGAGCGATGGCGCAATCTGGGCCAGGACAGGCTGAGGCAAGGCGATGATGGCAGGGCGAGGCGATATGAGTTCATCCAGGCCATCGATGGTGCAATCCACGCTATACCTTTCGTGATCAGGGCCACGGCGCTGATTGGCCAGAGGGTCAAAATCTGCCACGGTACCTCGCAGTGACAAGCGGCGGGTTGCTGGGCTGAAAGGGGTTCCCTCGTTCTCCCTGGGGAAAGAAGGCGAGTGTGACAAGTCCGGGGCCGCGGATTGCATTACTTAACCAGATGTGCATCTGCCGCGAGGGCTCGACCAGCAGATCCGGGGAACCTCGCGTCCTCTGCAGAGGCATGTCGTCGCTGGACAGGTACATGTTGGTTCCCCCAGAGTCATCTCCCAAAATGGTCGGGCCAGGGACGGGGCCGGAGAAAGGCTTGGACCTGGTCGACTCGGCTCAGGCGGGACGCGGCACTGACATGCTCCACCAAAAACGGTTTCGGGCGAGGTAGTGTGGATGGGTACTTCAGTACTTACTCACCTCCCTGCCATCTGGACAAGCGCGCTGGCACTGTCCTGTCTCACGCCCTCGTTACCTCATCCGATTGGAAATCCCCAAATGTTTTGTAATCAGCCGGATTTGTCGTGCCGTCGTTCGCCTTGTGCAAAGACAGAGTCGTCCATCCACACTGCCCAGATTGCTCACCACCCATCTCAGTGCCGGGCCAAGAAGCAGCTGCAGTTTGGGTGGTTTGGCCACTTCTGATGGCATTTGCACTCTCTTCTTCCTCCCAGTTCCTGGACCCAGTTTGCAATGGTGTCATTGACAATTCATCGCCCGGGGAGACGTGTATGTAAGACGAGCGCCATGTCTTCGACGTCATAAGTCCAGATCGACTACCGTCCCCAGACTATGTCTTCCCCGGATTTTTTTTCTACAGCTCCGCCTGGGGCTAACAATGTACCGTACTGGAGCAGGTGCGAGCACGCGATCGCAGCGCCCGCCAGACTGCCAAGCCGGAGAATGTCTTCTTGATATCAGTCTGCCGTTGCTCTTGTGCAACCCTGGAGTCTGCCTAGCAGCCTAGCTGCTAGCCTATTAGTACTAATTTGTTTCTGCAGGCCAGTGTGCCCTTCGTAACACGGATGCACGGTTTGCAGGGGCGATTGCGAACATGAGCTTCGTCCTGACGAAACCTCGTGTCAACCAGACAGACTGACGGGCTGTTATTAGCTGCATGCAGCCCTGGCAGCTGGCGGTCGCGGTGGTGTGCCGGCTAATTGTTGAAGCGGCGGTAGTTTCTTATTGCTTGCCTATACCATGTCTACGCGTGGTTCGGGCAACTTGTCGTGTGTGACTGTTGGGTGAATGCGGGGTGGATGCGTGCGAAGCTGCATTTCTTGTTCCTTCCGTGACAGCTCACCCTGCTGTATTGCAAACCCTGTGAAGCGCCGCACGCAACGCTGCTCGAGTCGGCGCGATGGTGCCCTTCTCTGGGCCGCCGTCCTCGCCGTCCCGGGGTTCTTCTCCGGCCCGCCCGGTTTCTGCCGATATCTCGGGGAGACTTGGGGGAGCTGCTCCGTGGCCCGAGCTCCCCCAGCTGGCGTTTTCGCCAGCAGAGCTCCGGCCAGCTTCGAAACGTACAACCCGATCGAGAGATTTTGTGAGGTATTTGTTTTGACTAGATAGGCAGACATCGCCGACAGCTGCTCGTACTGACTCTGGATTGCCCCAATTCTTGTTCCTTCTACTTAGCGCAAAATGCTTTCCTCGGCTGCACGAGCATCATGCACCTCCGGCTCCGCCATCCGCTGGCTGGCTCGGCCGAGGGGTAACGGCGTGAAGGCCATGAGCACATGTCTCTCGAGCTCCGCAGCCTCCCACTCCGTGCCGCGGAGCAACCAGTCTGCCGCCTCCTCCTGCCCCCGAGCCGCACCTACGCACTTCACACCTACGAGACACTTCCACGCCTCATCAACGAGAATGGCTGCTGCTACCAGAACCGAGAGCGATGCCTTCGGCGAGATCCAGGTCCCCGCCGACAAGTACTGGGGCGCTCAGACCGAGCGATCCCTCGAGAACTTCCGCATCAACCAACCCCAGGACCGCATGCCCCCGCCCATCATCAAGGCGTTCGGTATCCTCAAGGGCGCTGCCGCCAAGGTGAACGTGCGATATGGACTGGGTATGTCGCGCCGCCTCCCCCCTTCCAGCCCAAGACTGCACAACCCGGAGCTCACGCGCGCTTACAACACGGCCCTGTAGACCCCAAGATCAGCGAGGCCATCCAGCAGGCTGCCAAGGAGGTCGCCGACCTGAAGCTTATTGACCACTTCCCCCTTGTCGTCTGGCAGACCGGCTCCGGTACCCAGTCCAACATGAACGCCAACGAGGTCATCTCCAACAGAGCCATCGAGATCCTAGGCGGCCAGAAGGGTTCCAAGAAGCCCGTCCACCCCAACGACCATGTCAACCGCTCCGCCAGCTCCAACGACACCTTCCCCACCGTCATGCACATCGCCGCCGTGCTCGAGATCGAGGGCGAGCTGCTACCGAGCCTGAAGAGCCTCAGGGAGGCCCTGCAGAAGAAGGTCCAGGAGTTCGAGGCCAAGAAGATCATCAAGATTGGCCGGACACACTTGCAGGACGCCACGCCCCTGACGCTGGCCCAGGAGTTCTCGGGCTACGTCGCGCAGCTCGATTACGGTATCAAGCGGGTCGAGTCCAGCCTGCCAGACCTGCGGCAGCTGGCGCAGGGCGGCACGGCTGTTGGCACCGGGATCAACACGTTCGAGGGTTTCGCCGAGGCCGTTGCCGAGGAGGTATCCAAGGCTACGGGCACTCACTTCGAGACGGCGCCGAACAAGTTCGAGTCCCTGGCGGCGCACGATGCCATTGTGCAGGCGCACGGCTCTCTCAACACCCTGGCTGGGTCGCTCAACAAGATTGCCCAGGACATCCGGTACCTGGGTAGCGGCCCTCGATGCGGACTTGGAGAGCTCATCCTGCCCGAGAATGAGCCTGGCTCCAGCATCATGCCCGGAAAGGTCAACCCCACCCAGTGCGAGGCTCTCACCATGGTCTGCGCGCAGGTCATGGGCAACAACGTCGCCTGCACCATCGGCGGCATGAACGGCCAGTTCGAGCTCAACGTCTACAAGCCTCTGGTGATCCGCAACCTGCTTCACAGCACGCGCCTGCTTGCGGATGGCATGCGGTCGTTTGAGAAGAACCTCGTGGCCGGTCTGCAGGCCAACGAGGAGAAGATCAGCAGCATCATGAAGGAATCGTAAGTCCGGCTGACCCCCCCCCCCTTCCCGGCGGACTGTCGAGGATTACAAGAGAGGAGTAGCTGACGTCGAGTGCTACGACAGCCTCATGCTTGTCACCTGCCTCAACCCCAAGATCGGCTACGACATGGCCAGCAAGGTCGCCAAGAACGCACACAAGAAGGGTCTCACCCTCAAGCAGTCCGCCCTGGAGCTGAACGCGCTGACCGAGGAGGAGTTCGACACGCTCGTGAAGCCGGAGCTGATGGTCGGGCCCAGCCCATACAAGGGCTAATCCGCAGTGCATTGTGGCGTATTATCTATAAAAATGCAAAGCTTGGATTGATCGCAGGTACACGGAAACCGTGTGCTGCAACTTGTATGCCTCCGCCAATTGGTCTTCCTAATTCTCCCGCGATGACGTTATTCTTGAAACAGAAGACATGAGGAATATTGTCTAGACCGAGGCAGCAATATTCCCATACGGCGAGCATAAAATAGAGAACAACAAATAACGATGTGACACCGGGTGTGTCACAACAAACAAACAGACAAACAGACAAACAGACAGTAAGTACTACGACACTACACTAGCAAACGCCCACGTCAATGTTGCATGAGCTTGGGTCCGCGATTCAGCCCTACCCAGCTGACACGGCGCACATTCTTCGTGCCCCCGACGTCGTGCGGCGCTTCTTAAGGATCGACATGAACCCTGGCCCGTTCTGGTCGGAGTAGAAGCTCCCTCCCAATGAAGGACTCGATTCTCGGGGGCCACGGGCAGGTAAAGGCCCAAGGGGTGGCCTGCCAATCCTGCACGTCTTAGCTGCAGGGCTGGCAGGGCGGCAGGGCGGCCGGGCGAACCAATGCCTGTCTCCGAATCTTGGAAAATGGGGCAAAGCCAATTCCTGGAGCCCTGCTTCCCGCCCCTCGACCCCTCTTCTCTTCCAAGGTTCACAGCCCACGCTCCACCGCCCACCTGAGCCTGAGCCAGAGCCAGAGCCGAAGGGCCAGAGCAGAGCAAAACTCAGAGCCAAAGCCGGAGCCAAAGCCAAAAACAAAACAAAAAAAGATCAATAGCCAGTGCTGGCGCCCGAGCCTGATCACTCAGTCAATCCAGTCAGTCAGTCAGTCAGTCAGTCAGTCAGTTTGTTGTTAGTCAATCGTTTCAGTCACTTCATCCGTTCGCCAGTGAGCAAGTTAGCAAACGAGTGAGCGATCCTGAAGGAGGCTTTTCTTCTTCTCAATACCATCAAACCCTGTGTTGTCATTATCGACTATATTGCATTGTCGTACATATCCATCAGTTTAATCGATAGGCGTCATTTCATAGGCCCGAGCCCCAGCCCCCCCTCTTTGCCATCCTGTTGATATAGGTCATCCTACGATCTCATCGCTCGTGCGAAGGGAACACTCACCACGCGTGCTAGCAGGGAGACAGACACACTGCCCACCACTCAGCACTTTGCCACCCCCTCACCATGACGACTAATACCGCCAGCCCCTCCAAGCCCATCTCGGTCCGGCCCCGGCTCGACTCCTCCAGGAGGAGCAGCTCTTACCTGCAGGAGTTCCAGCAGTACCGCCCGCCCAACAAGCCCGAGAGCAACTTTGGCATCGACACCGTCGTCGAGGATTCCGCCGGCCTGGGCAGAGGACCCGCCGCCGCTGCTACCGTGAACCATCCCACGCCTTCCCCAAAGCCAATCTCGCCCTACCGGGGCGTCCCCTCGGCAGACAACCCGCCCAAGGTCATCGAGAGCGGCTTGAACCATGACCTGTCGCACCCCAACTGTGCGCCCGCCCCCGGCGCCTCCTCGCAGAAGCTGGTAGCCACTATCTTCTACAAGACCAAGAACAGGCGCATCTCAAACAATGCTGTTCCCTCCCCTCAGGCGCCGGCCTCGCCCAAGAAGCCCCAGCAGCCCGCCGCGGCCCAGTCCGAGGGCTCCGACATCCCCGCCAACATGGCGCCGACCACCGACCCCGAGTCCTTCCCCCTCGAGCCGCCGGCCGCCGAGCCGGAGCCCCTCGACCACCTCTACGGCTCGTATGTGTCGCCGCTGTGCGTCACCTCATTCCTGCACCTCATGTCGGGCTTCCCGCTGCCGCCGGGGTCCGAGAACATGACTTCAGCGCACCGCTGCCTCGACAACAGCGAGCACCCGCTCGTGGTGGAGCTCACCCTCTCGCCGGCCCCGGCCCCGAGCTACCTGGAGCTCGCCGACCTGCGCAAGCACGAGCTCATCTACCGCTTCGAGCGCGAGTGGAACGTCGACGTCGCCCTGCAGCGCGACCTGCTGTGGCGCCGCCACCCCCGCCTGGTCGTCTTCGACATGGACAGCACCCTCATCACCCAGGAGGTCATCGACCTGCTGGCCGCCACCATCACCGACCCGCCCGACCTGGCCGCCCGCGTCGCCGACATCACCCACCGCGCCATGCTGGGCGAGCTGCAGTTCGAGAGCGCCTTCCGCGAGCGCGTCGCCCTGCTGCGCGGCCTCCCGGAGTCCATCTTCGCCGAGCTGCGCCCCGCCCTGGACGTCACCCCGGGCGTGCGGCAGCTCGTCCGCGCCCTCAAGCGGCTCGGCGTGCGCACGGCCGTCCTGAGCGGCGGCTTCCAGCCGCTGACGTCGTGGCTCGCCTCGGAGCTGGGCATCGACCACGCGCACGCCAACGAGGTCGTCGTCGACGGCGGCGGCCGCCTGACGGGCGAGGTCTCGGGCGTCATCGTCGGCCGCGAGCGCAAGGCCGAGCTGCTGGCGCAGATCGCGAGGGACGAGGGCATCGACCTCAGCCAGGTCGTCGCCGTCGGCGACGGCGCCAACGACCTCAAGATGATGGCCACCGCCGGCCTCGGCGTCGCCTGGAACGCCAAGCCCAGGGTGCAGATGGAGGCTGGCGCGCGCCTCAACGGCGAGAGCCTGCTGGATCTGCTCTATCTGTTTGGCTTCACCAGGGAGGAGATCGAGATGCTGTATGCGTAGTGGACTGCCTAGCTGTCGATATCCTAGGAGTGGAGACGTTCGAGGCGGGGCACAGGGGTAAGAGAGGTTGCGTTGAGGAGCAGGAAAGAAGGAAGGAAGGAAGGAAGGAAGGGAATTACGGGATGGTTCGTTTCTGGGTCTGCCCCCGTAGAGTGAATGACAAGACGGCGACAGACTCTCACAGGCCGGTGACTAATTGAGCCTTTGTGGCAATGTAGGAAGACTGTCCTAACAACTTTTCACACGAGATAGCAATGGGCACGAGGCGACCGCTGACACTTGTTTGCGTTCTTGCGAATCTAGTAGTATAGAACAGGACGTTCGTCTCTCCAACCTCGTGAAAGCATTGTTCCCAAAAACAAAAAACTCCTTGGTTGACGTATCCAGTATTGCCGAACTACTTTTCCACTCCGTTATGTTGTCCAATACCCTTGCCCCCGAAAGAAAAATCCGCCTTCGGTTGACTTATCCGCCCAACCAGTAAGTGCTTAGGTAGTTATCATTCGCAATCGGTCGGTGAACATACAGCCTTCAACAACGTGCATCGGCACAGGAATTACCACATGGGCGAAACGAGGGAGTTCAGGCCTGTTCTTCGGGCTTCTCGGGAAGTTCTTGTGTGTTTGTGCCTGGCCTTACTTCTTGGTCTTGCTGGTCTTGCTAGCCTCGCCCGTCTCCACAGTCTGGTGCCCGATGTCCGTCTCCTCGGTTGTGGCGGCTGGAGCTGTCGCATCAGGATGGGCCATCTGGGGTCGCTCGGATGCCGCGGTGTCAGTAGGACCTGCTCTAATAGGCGCCGGTGGTGCGTCATCTTCGGCCTGCTGGTTCAGACTCGTAGACAGTGAACCAAGGATGTCGAAGCTTCCATCCTCAGTTCCCACGTCCTCAGGCACTGTATCCTGAGTTGACTCCTCCCCAGTTCGCGCGTCGTCGACCCCAGCAGCTCCCGCTTCCTCGATCACTACATACGCGTTACTGTCGCCCCCGTGAGGTGCGCCGTCTGCAACTCCGGCCACGACCTTGGCGTCATCTGGGTCTGTATCTCCCTTTGCCTCCTCGAGCGGGACCAGCGGTGGAGAAGGCAGGGGGGCAGGCGCCGGTGCTATAATAGGAGACGGTGGGGCAGGCTGAGCAGCGGGAGGAACTTGCTGCTGCAAGGGTTCAGCCACCTGCCCTGGCATATGCTCCTCGCTGGATTGTAGCGGAATGACTGCCTTGGACGGCGCCGTTGGTGGTTCCTCGACCTGTGGTGGCTCAACCACCGACGGTGACTCAACTACAGGCGGTGCCTCGATGACACGCGGTCCTGCGATGATAGGTGGTCCCTCGAGCATGGGTAGTGGCTCCGCGGCACGTAAGGCTGCGACGACAGGCGGCGGCTCGAGAGCTAAGGATTGACCTCCACTGGATAGAACGCTAGACTGGTCTGGGATCGGCTCTGGACCTCTGCCTCTGGACTCAGGATTGGTGGAGGGGACATGATGGATTCTAGACCCCTCCATAGGGCCTGCCTCTAAGGGCACTGCTAATGGCGCTGGAGCTGAGGCTGGAGCTTGGGCGGGCGGTTCTGCTTGATTTTGGTCAATGATGCTTTCCCTACAGAACGCCTGTGAGATCAGAACAGGTTGCTGCAGCTCTTGCACGGATGGCTGAAGGCCGAGTGTGGACTCACCCGGCACCCCAGAGAGGCCAGTCTCTGCGTTCGCGGTGGCGGAGGCGGTGGCGTTTGCTGCTATTGGCGATAGGTGTGGTGATGGGTCTGTCGGCGACCGGAGCGTCACGTGCTTCAGGGGGCTTCCCACCAGCTGCAAAGGGTCGGTGACCAACAGGGGCGGCGCGAGGTTCACATCAGGCTGCGGCGCGTAAGTGTGAGCGGCAGAACGCGGGGGAGGATACGCTGGCGCATCCTTCATCACCTGGTCTTCTCGTTCAGCGGCAGGTCTCCCGCTCTCATGGCCATCGCCTTCGTCCTCATCACCGGATCGCTCGCGTCCGTCGCCGCCGAGCACACTAGATCCATTCATTTTGATGTCACCAGCAGCCCGAGGGGCGTCCTCAGTCTTGATCTTAACACGCTGTAGACTTTTATTAGTAAAATTTGTTAGAGACAAGCCAACAAGCTCCATTGGGGGCATACGCACATCTGGGCCGACGTTCTCGGGTTTGACTTCAGTAGAGCCATCCTGCTGGGGGATGGACGGAGTGGGAGTAACCAGTGGGAGTCTTGCTCGGCCTTTCGCTCCACGGCCGCGGCCGCGGCCTTTCTTCTTCTGGGGAATTGGCGGCTTCCTTCTCGCAGGTGTCGCCGCGGGCAATATTGCCTCGCCAGTCGCCTCGGGCGCGGGAACAACACTGGTGGATATAATCTCGCCGTCGACGGCTTGTCCATCGGGGATAATCACTTCTTGCGTATATGGGTTCCCAGCCGCATCAACCCTCTTGACTGTAGCTTTTGTGACCATGGGTCCTGTGACCTGCGTCCCGAGCTGTCTTGAGGGCTTCGTGATGGTGTTTTTGTGTCTCGGGGCCAGGAGGTTGACACCTGGGTCCTCAGCACTGCGCTCCAGCCGCACCCATTTCCGGACCTTAAAGCTGTAGCCCTCGCTCGCCGAGTCTTTCTTGTCCTGCTTGTCACCGGCTGCACCTTCGGTATCGGCGTCGTCTTCCTCGGGCAGGGGTCGCTTCTTGTACAGCTTTCCGGAACGCGCCAGCTTCAGCAGTTCCTGGCTGTGTGTCGGGAGCAGGTGGGCATCCTTTGGCATTCCATGCGGTAGTTCCTCAGCCCAGCGATCCTCCTTCTTGTTCTCTTCGCGTTCGGGAGTTTGCGCGACAGTCACCAATTGCTGGCGCCATTGTCGGATCGGGAGTCCTTGTGTTTGCTCGTCAGCTTGTGATTCGGGCGTGTTGTATGCGGATTCTGCACGATTTCTAGTGGCTGCCGAGGCGCCACGCCGCAAGGCATCTCTATCAGGAGCGACGCTGTATCTATGGAGGTGTACTCGAAGCTCCTCATAATCTTGTATCCACCGAGAGCCTTCCATGGTCCATGCGAAACCCAGGGAGGATCAAGTGTCGTATTTGTCAGGCTCGAGTGAACAGAAGAAAGCGGGCATCCGTACCTTCAAAGTCATCGTGCTCAGGAACTCCGCTTCGGTTTCCGCGCCTTGTATTAGTAGCCGTTGTCCTGTACTGCGAGTGGCGCCATTACTGTCAGCATCTTGATGGTATATGTTAGAGCGCTCAATTAGGGTTTCGCGACGTACACCGGGGGCCATAGTGGCAAGTGTTGGACAAGAATGGCGTACGAGGCTCCGCGCTGGAGCGAAGACGGCGCCGTGAAAGCGAACAATGGTTTGATTCGAGGGGCCTCGGGTGCTAATTGAGCAGCAGATAAGATGGAATTATTAGCCTGCGTCAGCCGTGACTATAAAGCGATCGAGGCGATGATTAAGTGGGTCTCGTGGCGATAACCCTGATCTTGGTGATACGGCATGCGAATCGAGTCGAGCAAATGATCCGTTGTCGCGATGCGAACACTGCAGTGACGCGCCGGTTGAGGCTCGGATCGAGAGTAAGCTACTGTGGTAGCAGCCCAGCCGCCAATTTAGGTTTGACAACTAGCGCTGTACTCCGTAACCCCCGCCTTAGCGCAGCCGGCCCCAAGCGGGTTAGACCCTGGACGGGCCGGCGTCGACGCTGGATGCTTTGGGCAGACGAGCAGCTCCGCGAGATGCTCTCAAATAGCATCAACCTTGGTTGTTGCCACTGCTCGTCGACTCATCGTCAGTCTCTGTCGTGCCGGATATCTATTTCTGCACCCATCTAGACCATCTTCCCGTCATACAAAGTTCGTGACGCCAGCGCGTCACTGGCGACTCGCTCATCACCGATTGCCGCGCCTGGGGCAGTTCCTGCCCTGCACTTTGACTGCTCGTTTGGGGCTGCTTCATTCGCGCAACCTTGGGCTGGGCAGTGTGGGTCCATAGCGACCACCATGGGTGAAGCCTGGGATGACCTCGCTGCGTTTCGAGCCCGCCGTGGGGAATGCGCCCAGGAGGTTTCCAGGATAAAAGCCAGGTGCGCTCAGGACCATTCGCAGCACAAGCACGTACTGGAATGCCGTGAGTGCTACCCACAGATCATCAGCTGCATGCGAAGCTGGTTCCTGGACACCAAGAACCACGAATGGTTCTCTGGCCGTGAGGTTTTCCTCGGTGAGCTCAGGGCGTTGTTCGCCGCGGCGCTGGATCGTGCGGTTGGCCTGGAGCAAATCGATGCGCGCATCGATGTGGAGCGCCGGAAATGGTATCAGGAGCAGATCAGAGCTTCGCCCAGCATTCGGAAAAGCCTGGAGGAGTTGACGGATCACAAGGACGTGCTGGCGAAAGTCGGGGGTGGCGCGCCGTTCGAGGACCTCCTGGAGTCCATGCAAGCCGCCCTTGACGGTGCCAGTAGCAGGGAGGATGCGAAAAAGAGCCTGGACCGCCTGATGGTGGCCAAGTCGCCAGAGGAGAAGTACCGGCTCTACAAGGAGACATTCTTCCATGTCTCATCGGACGAGCACATCTCTGAAAAGACAAAACTATACGCCGACAGGCTCCAGACCGGCGCAACCATGGACGAGATCGTGAACAAAATTTCCTTGGACCGCCGCTCCAGCATAGGCGCCTCGGATCAGAAAGAGAGGAACCGCAAGCGCATAGACGAGCTCCGGAGAGCCAGGGCTGCACACGAGTTGCAAAAGTCCAAGAAAGCAAGCAGTCACAAGGACACACAGAAGCAACAGCCCCCGAATGAGGTTTACGACCAACCTCCGTGCAGCGTCTGCAGGAGAGAAGTGGATACCAGGAACTTCTACCCATGCAGCGCCTGTGTGGTCATGGTGGACGCGGGCATCCGGTCCAGGTCGACGGTCTATTGCTCGTCTGCTTGTCGAGACAGTGAACGAGGCGAAGTGAGTTCACCACTCTCATGTTCTTTTATGTCTATGATTCTTTGTGGACCGATTCAGTCACACATGGCGAACGACTGGCCCGTGTAAGAGACTTGGTATCGGCGCTTCGACGTCACTCATATTCCGGGGTTGCCATCCCCGGATCGCCTCTCAACAGCATTTTCTGAGCGAACCCCTCAGAAGTTTCGCGCTGTCGACCAGGTCCCCTTCGAAGCTCTAATCTTACGCGCTCGCCTCATGCACCTGTGCCAGGGTCCGACTTTTGCTGACGAGGGACTAGGAACTCCACGTGGAGGAAAGCCACAGGTGCGCAAGTGGCAATTACTGCACACAGATCACCGACGAGGACATAGACATGGACATGGACAGCAAGCGATTACGTCTGTGCCGGGAATGCACCCATCTTCACAAGATAGAGTCCATTTTCTGCTCCTTACGGTGTGCAGATAATAATTTCCGGCGCCATCGAGAAGAAGTGCATATACCCGGCCGGATTCGAAGATCGATCCCGATAGGCAGGGACATCAACGATCTCGTCTTTGACGGGGAGGATAGGTCAAGGTATCATGCGAGGGACATCAAGGCACATGTGGTGCCATTGGATGATATGTTGGAGAATTTTGCACAGAAGAACGGGATTGGCATGCATTGAGTTCTTTTGCTTGTCTTTCTAACCTGTACATATCTCATGTATAAGACGCGTGCTCCCAGCTCGGGCCGGGGGCAGCGGCGACTTGAACCTTGGGTGTGGTCACTCCAAATCAGCAGCTGACCGAGTGGACATGACGACGCCGATGTTAATAACGGCAAGTATGACACCAAAAACTTAAGAGATTCGCAACATGGAGCTGTGCCGAGAGCGTATGGTAAATCGCATATGCGATCACGTCGTCCAAATCGACGATCCGCCCAAGGCCCTGTCCCGCATCTGATGAGGCGTCCCATGTATTTATGTTGCTCGCTGCCCAAGTTGCATGGAATCCCTCAGGCGTAGCAAATAGTATCTTCAGATCAATCCATGAAATAGCTGGTTGTCCGTCGTTAATGTATGGGGCTGTTATTGACGAAACGCAATAGCCTTCGTCGGCACTGTTGGCGTGCTCATAGCAAATGCCGCTCCATACTCGCCATTTCTGAGGGAATGGCATGCATGGTGCGAGCTCTTTTTGTTATTATTATTATTGTTATTATTACCATTGTTATCTCAATTTCAACCACGGTGCCTGGCATATACCCCAGTATTTGCGCACTAGTAGTTTCTGGATTGCATCTCACTCAGGCGTGTGAGGACTCAGACAATGCATTAATAGTATGCTTGCAATGCTGGCCATTCCATGTCTAAATTAGAGTGTAAACACACTTTACATGATATGTAGTGAGTCGATGATCATCCCACGTGTTGTTGTCCATGACCAAGGGTCGGGTGAGAATGTTGATATCTACATCAGCCCTGGCATCCGCTCGTTTTGACGCTCAACTTACTTTTCTACTCTCAGAAGACTTGATGTCTCAGGGAGGAAGATAACAGACTTTCAAGAGCCAAAGCTATGAGGCTCATGTAACCCGAAAACAA
This sequence comes from Diaporthe aspalathi, assembly GCA_001447215.1. Taxonomy (NCBI): domain Eukaryota; kingdom Fungi; phylum Ascomycota; class Sordariomycetes; order Diaporthales; family Diaporthaceae; genus Diaporthe; species Diaporthe aspalathi. Next base: position 97,415 of record LJJS01000437.1, read on the forward strand.
AAAAAGGCTCCAGTTGGAAAGGAGGCTCTATGAGACTGAGCCGGCAAAAGTAAATGCTGAGGAGATGGCTGTTCGAGCGCCAATGCTGTGGCCCGGTATTCGAACACTTATGAACAGCCAAGATCCCACGATGTACATTGGATTGCCAATCGCTAGAAGACCAGACGCATCACAACAGACGGACAAAAATCCTTGTTCTAAAGTCTATTTTCACTCTGAGTTGACGCTTTCTTGTCCGAGGTTCTGGAACCACGATGCTGGAGCAGGCAGAATTACTGGAGCCGGGTGAGCTCTGCGGCCAAACATTTGCCAGCTTCCGCTGTTCGGACATACTCTTCGGCCGAAGGAACATTGAAATGTTGTAAAACAAAACGCTCTCAGCTCCAATCGGGGGACAGCAGTTGAGCTGTCCAATCTTTTAAGAGAGGAGATTCCCAGTTGTCATCCGATCAGCACATGAATTGCAAAGCAGAAACGGAATCAACAGCTGCGTTGAAGTCGACGAGGAATCAATAATTGAGGCGTGTGCAGAGGGTGACCAATGTTTTTTGTTGGCCGAGCGAAAGGCTGAAAGGCTGATAGCAACAACGGCACCTTAGCTGTTGGGCCTACCACTAACTATCCGGCAAGGCCGAGCCCGACCCCTTCTCAATGCGAGCGGCCTCGGGCCAAAAAGTGTTGCATCATAGGCCGCGCCGGCCTCAAGATTTCAAATAGCCCAAAAATTCTCCTTTCCTCCGCCCCTCCCAACTGTTCTCCATGCACAACCCCTAGCCCCCTTTCGCCATGTCGCTATCTTCGGCGCTCAAGGGTGATTCGCCCCAGCAAGTGCGGTCGCTGGTGAGTCAGTTCTTCGCGGTGCAGGCTGCAAACACCGGCCCAAGCGTCGCTCGCGTCGTCCCCCCAATGCCCACGCTTCCCGGGACAGAAACAGTGATATTGACCACTTTTGTTGCCAGTACCGCCAACTCCTCCGGCAGAGCGAGCAGTTCGCCTCTTACAATTTCAGAGAATACGCGAAGCGGCGGACACGGGACGCGTTCCGCGAGAACAAGGCGGTCGAGGACCAGAGGAAGATACAGGAGCTGGTGCAGAAGGGCCTGAAGGAGCTGCAGATGATGAAGGTACGGCCCTGGCTCGTGCCTTATCATCCCGAGAGGAGATCGAGATACACGCAAGAAAAGCCTCGATCACGTCCTTGTCGCAGGAAACAGAGAAGCTAATCACATGTGGCAGCGGCAAACCGTGGTTGGCCATTTCTTCGAGCTGGACCGATTAGTGGTCGAGGGCGGTATATCGGTATGCATGCGTTCCCTCGCCCCCTCCACCCCCCTAAACCAAAAAAAAAAGAAAAGAACAAAATACACACCAGCCGACTACAACGTACTGATAGTGTTGCAGGGAAAGCAGAAGGGAAACAAGGGAGACATCGTGCGACAGAAAGACCAGGGGTATGTTGTCGTCGCTCTTTGGTGTTCGAGGCAGTAATCCGCCCCGAGAGCTCTGCTAACGTATGTTTTCGGCAGATGGGACTGAAGCGCCTCAGACTGGGGCCACTTTACAGTGACATGAGCTTTGCAGTCCATAGGCACTCGGAGGCTTGATCAGGTAATTTGACGGGTGGGACATGGCGTTTCAGGCCTCGAAGAAGGCCATTGTACATCAACATTGCCTTGTACTATAGGGGCTCAGTGGCAAGAGCAGGGACACTGGACACCGGGAGAAATAGGGGTTGCAAAGCGACAGGGCCGGTCTTATGATACCTGGATCATCTGGCGCGGGTCGCAGTCCGTGACTGGCACATGGGCTAGGTCGAAATCTGGTCACGGAAGGGTCCTGGGTCGCTCGTTGTCACCTGTGTGCACTCCTCACTTACAAATATGATACCACGAACGCTTTGAGCTTGCAAATGCGTCCTGAATCTGAATTCTCGTGTCCCATAATCCCATGTGCGTGTGGCGGCAATATCTGCTGCGCCGCTTGCCGTCTGAGAGTGCAGGTGGTAGGTATTCAACTACCGAGGTTGGTGCTTAGTAGCCCCTGTGCCAGCCGCCGGGGGGTTTTTCAGGCCTCACTCGCTCCCTAACCGCCCTCCCTGCCGTGTTCTGCTCTCACTCCTCGGCCTTTCCAACATCCTCTCTCTTCACAAACCGTGGCAAGATGGTGAGTCCCTTTTCATGTCCTCCCCGTCACTTCGAAGTCCCAAGCCAGCTAACGTGATCCCCTGTCTAGGCCGATAAACTCCGCACGCAGCAAGAGCTCGAGCGCCTCCAGGCCAAGTATATTGGCACAGGGCACCCCGACACGACGAGTTGGGAGTGGAAGACCAACATCCACCGCGACACCAAGGCCAGCATCGTCGGGCACACGCCGCTACTCTCCTACATGGCGCTCGCCCAGAACGAGCCCATGGCAAAGGTCAGAGCTGAGCTTATCCGACAGATGGTCCAGCCTGTCGGTCCCCCGCCGCCGAGGGAGGATGAGCTGGCCTTACCGGCCACCGATAATGGAGGCTCCTGAACAAGCTATATGTGCTGTTACCCCAATGGCATCCATCTGGTTGAAACTCCGGCCGTGGCGCAGAATCAATCAACCATGAGCGTCGAAGTCCGACCGCAAGATCACGTCGCGCCAATATTTGGAGGGACTGGCTTTGCTACTACGGCTCCGCATGAAGTGGCACCTACAATAGAGACACCCGTGGGAGGCGACGGGCAGACAATGTCGGACAGCAGTCGCTGGGTCTCGGGGGGGTATCAATTTTATCCCATTCCGTCCACCGAGGGAGGTCCTTGGCCTAAGAATAACAATTGCAGACGAGTGAGAGGCCCATTCTCCCTGGCGCCGTGCATCACGCTTCACTCTTCATCCTGGTCTTCCTCGACGTGCCTCCGCCGGCCTGACCTCCTCCTACTTGGGCCCTCGCCGTTGTCCACGGCGGCGTTCTCGTTGCCATCGTTTGAGTCACTGTTTACGGCGTCCCCGTTCTCTGCAGGCGCCTTCCTCTCTTGGATCTGCAGGCTATTGTGCAATTTCGCCTCGAGCCCCTCGTCGTCTTGCCCACCCCAGACTTCCCTCACCACGCCGGCCACGACCTCATCGCCCACTTCGACCTTGCCCCGCGGACCAACGTACCACGTCGTAGCTTCCTGCTCGTCGCCGTGCTGCCGGCCCTCCTTGTCGATGTTCTTGATCAGGTAGCCTTGCCTCTGCAACCTTGACAGTGTGTCTTCTGTCTTCGTGCTGTGGAACGAGTTGGTCTCCGCATTGAGGCGTCGCAGGTACCGCTTCAGCCTGGAATCACTCATCTCGCCGCCGTTGATGCGGATCAACGAGATGAGTACCGTATAGAAGGCTACGTAGGCAGCCTCGTCCTCTGCGCTGAGGAACTTGGATGGTGCGATGATTTTTGAGGTTTTGTAGGTGTCGGGGAGTACCGAAACGAGGACGTAGCTGTTTGAACTCGAGGACTTGGACTTGGTTTTCGCGGCTGCGGGGGCGGGTCTGTCAGAAGCGCGCATACGCGGAGGGAACGCTTTCATATATACCTTTACGCTTCTCCTCTTTTGTCAGCTTGTCCCTCACGGGAAGCTCAACCATTTCCACGGCAAACACGGCGCGGAGTGTCTTCTGCGCTCCCTCGAACACCCTCCTAAATGCTCGACTGTGGTCACCTAGAACTGTATTTGGTGTCAGACCGGTGTCAGACCACGCCCCTGTCGTACAAGCAGGGAAACTCAATCCTCAGAGCAACACACCTTTCTCCTTGATGCCATCCCTTCGTATTGGTGCTCGAGAGAAATCGCAGGCCATGGCGTATCTGACGAGCTTTTTGATCAATTGGCCGTCTGCCGACTCTGCCTGGCCCCCGTCTTCGGCTTCCTCAGCTTCCTCGTCTTCTTCGTCGTCGACATCGCTTTCTGGCTCGTCACGGCGCTGGCGTCGACTTGGCCTTTGTTCCTCGTCTGTGTCGTCGGCGATCTTCGGACTGCGTCAGCTTGCCAATCGTCACGTCACACACGCGTCGAGGTGGACCCAACTTACTGCGCGGGACCTTCTGGATGTTGACGGCATAGCTGCAATGAATGGCAGTTGGACTCCACCTACCGCAAGGCAACAAAGAAAGATGCGGTACGGATTGGGACGGAAATAGTAAACATGCACGAGCCGGATTCAGCTTGCTTGCAAGGTGACGCGACTGTGCATGCACGAGGACTTTAACGCGACCGCGGGCCGCGGCAGCATGCCCTGGGGCATTGCCTATCTGGGTGCATTGCAGCAGGGGAGGTGGGAGGTACCTGAGTGCCGGGCGAGATGCCTGCCGGTGGTCGTGTAAGTTGACTGCCTCGATAAATTTTTGGAATCTAATCCACCCGTTTTCCCTTGCACCTGCACTGCACGCCACCGTTTTCCTTTAGTCTCGACTCGAGACCTTTCCCGGTTAAAAATTCGTCTTCATGTTCTCTCCTTCGGCATTGGGCGGCTCGATCTGTCTCAGATGCCAAATTCGTGCCGTTGCCCGTCGCGCGCCTCCACTGCTTGCCGCAGCGCAAGTCCGTGGCAGACGACGACGGCAATATGCCTCCAATGCCGCAGATCTCGGGCTAGAAGACATCACGCCCGCCGCCGACATCAGAGAGATTCACCGTAATACCGACCACGGGCTTGCCGAACCTCTGCGGTCTCAACCCAACGAAACCTTCCCTACCGTTGTCGCTGAGCAATCCTTGCCCGATCCGCCGCGGGAAGCTCCTGGAATTTCTCTTGATCTGCCTGGTGGAGGCGTGCGCGAAAGCCAAGTTCCTGGTGGTATTGAGGGAAGCATAGAATATTTTCAGGGACCAGAAGCCGACCTGGACCTCCTAGAAAATGCGACCACGAAGCGGCCTGATCACAGAATAAAAACCGGGAGAGAAGAAGGACAAGAGGGTCAGGAGGATGACTTCACAACTGGCCAGCCCCAGGAGAAAACCCCCTCACAGACCGCTGCAGTATTGGCAGATCGTACATGCCAACATTGTCGGAAAGTCTTTGCTCACAAGTTGAGCCTCGATGACCACATCAAGCAGGGCTGTTCTTGGGGCCATCCGAAACGCAAGGACTTGACATGTACGCGGTGTGGGGTAGAATTCGAGACGAGGAGGCTGTTCCACCGCCATTTGGCAAAGAAATTATGTGTCGGAAACAATGAGCCGAAAGACATCCTTTCGCAGGCAGCCGCAGAGTTCTCCGGAAGTAAGGTTTCTGGTAGACGACACTCCACGATTTCCGAAGATTGGAGTCTTCCTCAGCACCAGGAAGTACGCCCTGAAGCCGCCGCAGCTGGTTACAAGCCTGACAATGCCGCCGGAGAGTATCGTCCAGCGTCTGCCGACCCTGAGATGAACCGCGGAAATGATATCAGGGCGGACTCGGAAGCCATCATCCCAGAGGAGATTGGCACAACTCGCGACAGGGAAAACGAGGGGCAATCACTGGAAGACTCAGGCAGCTCGCTGGTCCGCAGAATCGGTCAAGCCGTGTACACCACCAGAGAGCGGAAGAGACAACGTAGAAGAGGCGACATGGTCCTAATTGAAGATGCTTCGAGACTCGACGTTGAGTCCCTTGGGAAAGCAGCCGAGGTCATCGTCCTGAGGGACGGTCGCCAAAGAGAAAGGAGGGCTTCTCCAGTCGAAGCCAGCCCAGAGACAGAGCGTAGCGGCTTGAGTCTCACGGAGACCATGGACCCCCTGCTCGAAGAGGAGGACCTCAGCCTGGACGACGTCGAGAAGAACATCGACGGATTGAAACCGGAGCATCATATCCTGTCTGCGCGGGAGTTCAAGTCTCTGTTCGCGACCTTGATGGACGGCTTCACGATCCTTCAGCTCGAGAAATACGTGGTCTGGCACCGTGAGAAGCCGATTCTGGAAAGCATCAAGGATGAGGCCTTCGGCGAGGACGAGACTCTCAGCCAAGAGCCAAAAGTACCAGAGGATATATTTCCCAAGCGTCCCGAGTACGATTGGATGACCGAGCAGGCACATTGGGCTCCTAGCGTGGACGGTGCTGTGGAAGAGGCTCAGTTTCCATTGGCAGGATACCTAACGAAATCAATGTCGCCAAAGCAGAGACTGGTTACCCAGCTCATGCGCGAATGCTGGGGTGTATCGATCCAGGAGCTCCTGGATGGTAATGGCCGCGTTGATATCCGTGTGCGCGACCTGGAATTCAAACTCCTCACCCGTGAGTAACGCACTGTGAACACAGTCACTTGGTTCGTGGCTGACGATGAATGTTCTAGTCGGTGCGCAAAAATGGCTGCAGCGTATAGCGCGTCTCTTCCTGAAGGAGGGACAGCAGATTGAAGTTCGACGTTCCAGCAACCTCATTCGCATAACGGCTCCTAAAGCAGTTGCCGAGACCTGTGTACGTGACCTAGATGAGATGCTACGAAAGATCAAGACCAAAACCCTCAGGTTGGACCGGCTTCCAGTGCAACGCCTGGATTCTGGAGTCCTTGAAGACCTTGGGAGAATCACAAACTCGGTCGTCCAATTCAGTCCTGATGAAGAGGAGGTAGGCAAAGCTACAGGCCCCCATTTCACGTTTTGATGACCACACGCTGACCTCCAACTTCAGATTCATGTGAGCTGGATCGATGTCTGGGACGAGGAGTACCAAACTACGCTTGAGGACAAAGCGGATATGGTCTTCCGCCTCCTTTTGACCGCTCATACATCGACCAGGACATCCAACCGACTCGCTATCTACCCGGATGTTGAAGGCAATGGAAGACTCCTCCAGGACCGTAACAGCAAGGAAAAGCTGTCATGGATGGACCGGCGACTGGAATGGGCTCGGCTCTGTCTTCCGCTCACAGCAAAGCAGCCTCGCACAGCTCAGGCGTGGCCGCCGACGACTAGCATCCTCCATTTCGGAGTTGAGCCTACAGAAGAAGACCTTGCTCCGCCAACCTCAACATACCAGCGCAAATTGGATCATTTCTACCAAACTACGACCCCCATCGGACTTCCCCGACTAGAAGAGGAAAAGTCAAACCAGGTTCCGAAGCAAGAGCCGGAAGCCACAAATGCCACCCCGTCCGGATGGCTGCCGTTCAGAATCACGACTCGCGCAGCATTCGGGCATGTTTTGCATCTTAATCAACCCAAGCTGGTCAAGAGCATCGCGGGTCCGGACGTCGCGACCAATCTTGCCACCTGGCCCAGAACGTTCGCCCCTTTGATCCCTCCGGTGGCTGAAATGGACCTTCCTGCATGGGCACCGTACGACGGGGGCCGCGACATGGCATCTACCATCCTCATGCGTTTCGTCCCTTACACCGAGGGTGACGAGTCCAGCATCCACACTGCGAGAGCACCGCCCCTCGAGCTACGCCTCAGCGGCGACAGCAGCAAGATCAATGCAATCGACTCACTCCGCGCCATAAACAGGACCGTCGTCTCCGATATCCTCCTTCCTGCGGGACACATAGACGTCCGCGCAACGCAGCAAGAGTACGCCGAGCTCCCCCCGACCGCCATCGACTCCACGGATGCCATGGAGCCGCTGCTGGAATTTCTCAACAAGTCGCGGCTCGAGGTTGCCAAGGGCAAACTCGTGACGCCCCCGCGGCTGCACAACATCGGGCTGCCGAGGTGGCTCCTGGCGCCGCCCACGAGCGTCGCCGCGTCGGCCACCAACGTGCGGGAAAAGGCGAAGAAGGCCGCCGCCGCCGCCAAGAGGCAGCCGCCCCAGCACCTCCCCCACATGCCCGAGGGCAACGAGCTCCGGCGGGTGTCGTACGTGTTCGCGGGGCTGGAGCAGCGCTACGCGGTGGAGACGACGTACGACGGGTGGAAGCTGGTGTACACGGCCATCGAGGCGGGTGCGGCGGGCGGCCCGCGGCGCGCCGAGCTGAGCCTCGAGGCGGTGCCGGGCTACGACGTCGAGCTGCGCAGGGCCAGGGAGGCCATCAACACCACCTTCTTCCTGCGGTCCATCTACCAGCTCGCGACGGGCGGGGCGGGGCACCCCGTGAAGAGGGCCGACGGCGAGGAGGAGGTCAGGACGACCATCAAGTGGGTGCGCGAGAGGTGATTCTTGGGGGACGGAGGGCAGCGGGTAGGTAGATAGATGAGTATGGATGTCCCACTGTCCGCGGCGGTGCGTGTAAACAGCAGTAGACTACGTGAGGAAAATGCAGTCAAAACCCCACTTAAGCTTTGTGTCAAGAAGTTGTTCTTGGATTGAGACGTAACGCTGTGCTGGCCAGATGACTCGAACTACTGAGAGCGCCAGCGATGGACTAGGAAATCACGGGCTCAGGCTTCCCACGCATATGAAATGCGCAGGGAAATAGCAAGAAGCGGTGGATTCAGCGTACTGCAATTTGGGGTTGTGCGCGCCAGAAGTCGACGAAGCACAACATCATGGACGCCGCACTGGGTACAACACATCATAACACACATTACAACGACGAACGGGATGCAGCGGTAGTCCTGTCAAAGCTCACAAGCATGTCACGGGCAAATGGAGGCGAAGTGTTTTTGGTACTCAAGGGAATTCCTGATTACTGCGACCCTAAATCACGTCTAAGACTCTATCTCGACCCAGGCATGAGATGGTTTTACTCGCAGAATCGCCTGATCATCTCGTGTCATGTCCATGTCATCCGTTGCGCAAAGCCTTCGAAAGGCTCAGGGCAACTACCAAATCCGGAGTGACGCTTTTTGAGGTGCGGGAAGGTGAGGTGGTGGGTGACGAGCATGTGTGACCTCAAGCTCGTCAAGTCAAGACCAGAAGCGAGGGCAGCTTATTTCTTGCCAGCCTTGGCAGCGGACTTGGTGACCTTGCCGGAACCGGCAGCAGCCTTCTCGACAGCCTTGATGACACCGACAGCGACGGTCTGACGCATGTCACGGACAGCGAAACGGCCCAGGGGAGGGTAGTCGGTGAAAGCCTCAACACACATGGGCTTGGAGGGAACCATCTTGACGATGGCAGCGTCACCAGACTTGATGAACTTGGGGTTGGCCTCAACAGACTTGCCGGTACGACGGTCAATCTTCTCGAGGATCTCAGAGAACTTGCAGGCGATGTGGGCAGTGTGGCAATCGAGGACGGGTGCGTAACCAGCACCGACCTGGCCAGGGTGGTTGAGGACGATGACCTGGGCGGTGAAGGAAGCGGCGCCCAGAGGGGGGTCGTTCTTGGAGTCACCGGCGACGTTGCCACGGCGAATCTCCTTGACGGAGACGTTCTTCACGTTGAAACCAACGTTGTCACCGGGGACACCCTCGGTGAGCTGCTCGTGGTGCATCTCGACGGACTTGACCTCAGTGGTGACGTTGGCGGGGGCGAAGGTGACGACCATACCGGGCTTGATGATACCAGTCTCGATACGGCCGACGGGCACCGTTCCAATACCGCCGATCTTGTAGACATCCTGGAGGGGCAGACGCAGGGGCTTGTCGGTGGGACGCTTGGGGGGCTCAATGGCGTCGATGGCCTCGAGCAGGGTCTTGCCGGTGACCTCACCGCCCTTGCCCTCCTTCTTCCAGCCCTTGTACCAGGGGCAGTTGGTGGAGGGGGCAAGCATGTTGTCGCCGTTGAATCCGGAGATGGGGACGAAGGCAACAGTCTTGGGGTTGTAGCCGACCTTCTTGATGAAGGAGGAGGTCTCCTTGATGATCTCCTGGTAACGGTCCTCGGACCACTTGGTGGTGTCCATCTTGTTGATGGCGACGATGAGCTGCTTGACACCGAGGGTGTAGGCAAGCAGAGCGTGCTCACGAGTCTGGCCATCCTTGGAGATACCAGCCTCGAACTCACCAGTACCGGCGGCAATGATGAGAATGGCGCAATCGGCCTGGGAAGTACCAGTAATCATGTTCTTGATGAAGTCACGGTGACCGGGGGCGTCTGTAGAGTAAACCTGTTAGCAACTGTGACATTACTTGGGGGCATGCCTTGCGATGGTCGTTGCGGACGAGCCGCGCAGGGAACATGCGGAAGTGGGGTGCAAAACATACCAATGACGGTGACATAGTACTTGGGGGTCTCGAACTTCCACAGGGCAATGTCGATCGTGATACCACGCTCACGCTCGGCCTTCAGCTTGTCGAGCACCCAGGCGTACTTGAAGGAACCCTTGCCGAGCTCAGCGGCTGTAGAAATGAAAAGTCAGCATCGTTCTCAGAAAGAGTACCGTCGTTGTTTTAGGTGCAGGGGGGACAGCATGTGTGATAAAGAGGCGGAGTGGTGGTTGGGAGGGGTGATGTAACAGGGTTTTGCAGGCGGAGATAAGCACTCCGATAAGCGCACCCCGCACTCGCACTGAAAATGGAAAATCAAGAGCGAGGGGTGAAAATGCGGCCCTGGTGTGGCGACGCGGCGCAAACGGCTGCACGCAAGGGGTCTCGTGGTGGACTGGGATGACGGGGAGAAGCATGTGTAAGGTGGTTTGATGTTTACTGACCTTCCTTCTCGAACTTCTCGATGGTACGCTTGTCGATACCGCCGCACTGGTAGATCAAGTGACCAGTGGTGGTCGACTTGCCAGAGTCGACGTGGCCGATGACCACGACGTTGATGTGAGTCTTGTCCTATAGGGCTGTCAGCACGATGCTCAGTGATGCCCAGCCATGGCCGATGATGCGAGCGACAGCGGCTGGTGATGGCATCTGATGTTTGCTGCTGCCAGGCTGGATGGGGTGTTTGCGGTTGTGGTTATACGTACGTCCTTACCCATCTTGGCGGTTGTGGGATTTGTGTTTTTGAGATGATGTTAAGTCTCGAAAACTGTTGAGCTGTCAGATGCAAGCCTCAATGAAGGAAGAAAGGGAGAGGAGGGTTCGTACGTTTGCAGGATGGATCGCGGACAGGATCTCGGTGTGCAGACGAGGAAGAAAAGAAGGTCAGAAGAGATTTTGTGAGCGGCTGGGAGTCTAGAGTTTTGTACTGGGCCAGAATTTTGAGAGCCCATGCGCACGGGCCACTCCCAGCTCTGACGCCCCACCAGGTCCGTCCTCCACTAACACGGGGGCAGTCACCCACCCAACCTCTGTTACTCTGTTGCCCTGGCTGTAGCTGCTGACAGCTGCTCGCCGAACCCATTCACGGACATCAGAGCACAGCAATTTTCCCAGATGCCCATCGCGATGCCGCCCTGGCCTATGGGCAAAAGTGAAGGTGCTCGTTGAGTCATCCGGTCGGCCCTGAGTCCGTCTCCAGGTCCTCGCATGTACTACATACAACCTTGCTCGTCTCCGTCCTCGCAATACATACATAGAATCTGGATCGAATGCATGAGGTAGCGGTGTGGGCCACATTATTATTAGCATACAATCTCAGGCCACTGGTGAATGCTGGGATGAGTCCAATCAAGTCAAAAGAATAACCTGCTGTATGCAACCAGAAGTTGAGGCTCCTGTGGATGCTGGCCTCCCTCTGTCTGTAGACTCTACTCTGTACGGTATCTGACGTCCAGCACCATCTGAAACGCTACCTTGCAGCTGTTAGGCGGCAACCTCATGTCCAACCGTCTTGGTGGCCCATTTTTGGGGCACCAAGCTGCCTTACCGCCGCCCAATTCGACCCCTCCATGCATCAGCTTCCAAGGCACTGCCAGTAGCCGGTGGCCACACAGTCTAACTGTCGGCATGAGTCAAACGGACGAAGGATTTTTCTTTTTCCCTCTTCTTTCGGCCCTCGACATACGACTGCCTCAGACGGCATGAGTGTTGGCTCTCTCTAGTTCTGCTCGTTGGATTCCCGCCCGGATATGACGAGACAGGCGTGGCAGATGAGGCGGGCAGCGAGGACGAGTGACGGCGTCAGGGCACGCCTCGAACAGACAGCGCATCACAGCCTGGGTCCCGCTAAACGCGGGGTAAGGAAGCTAGAACAATCGCCACTGAAAAAGTTTTTGGCGGGTCTAGAATTGCCCCTCGAAAGGTTTTGAAGCAAAAAATCGGCTTACTTGCATGAAGCAGGGGGTGCCAGGGGCGCCAAAGGGGGTAGGGAAGGGGGCGCAGGGGCGCAGGGCGACTTGTCCGGAGGCAAACTCATCGCCGCCCATTTGACACCCGGCATCATCCATCACTACTGCGCCGTCTCAACGGAGAGCGCGACGATGACCTCGGATCACCTCGTGGAGGCCATTTCGCAGGGTGGGTTGCCTCCGCGGCGCACAGTACGAATAGACAAGATATAGATCAGTTCCCCACAACGGGACCACTACACTATGCCAGCCCGTTATCGTCATCGTGAATTCCGCAACGGCCACTGAGGACTATAAACCTATTACAATCCATGCAGTCCTTAATCGCCTCGGTCTCCTCTGCTCACGCCTGCCCCCGGTTGATCCTCTTGATTTGGTGCGAGCAGGAATGCACTCTCGCTGTCACTAACGGAATGAACTTTTGCTCGTTCATACAGCCTCTAAGTGGTAAGCTCCCTCAGAGCGCTAGTATGCGCCTCTTACTTGGCTCCCGGCGCAAGAGTGAAAATGCCACCGAGGCGTCAAGGCCTAACTGTATCGCCACTTGTTGACTACTTTGCCACACCATAAAAGAGGGCAGAAGCAGGCGAGCCTAGTACGTAGTATACGCTTGGGTTTTCCTCCCCATGACCGTTTTCTACATGTTCTTCTGTCAGTTCAGAGGACGCCACGAAGGCTCCCAATCACCGCTGGTGCTCTGATGGCCCCGGTGGAAGCATTCGCTCATTTAAGTTGCCAAATGCGGGAGTTTGCATTCCTGTGGAATTCCGCCAAGCTGGAGTACAAACAAAGCCACATCGTGGACATGAAGGTTAAGATTGAACAGCTCGTGTCCTTGCCCGACTCTAGCCTTCCCCCGCGGTCCGTGGCTCTACCCTGAGGCTCCATTTAGGACCGGCCAGAAACTACACGGTAGCTGAGGAACACTTGTAACGACCAGCTTCAATTTTCTTGAATGTGCTTTTTGGTAGAAAAGACTGATCGCCCGACGCGTGCTCGCCCGCGGTGGTATATTTCCCAATCGTGACCTCAGAACGCCATACGCCAAACATGGACATCAAAACACTCGGCTGGGCCACAGTCAGCTTTCAATCTCCAGCATCTGCTTCAGTGCCGCCTCAGAAGCCCTCCACCACCTGCCCCTCTCCTCAAGGTCATCCTCGACGCCTCCAAGCGCCTGCTCCTTCCTCCTGCGTGCCTCCTTCGCTGCCGCCAGGCTGTTCTGCCTCTTGACCTCTAGGGGTTGCAACTCCGTCTGTAGTCTCTCCGCCTCCTTCCTCTTGCGGGGCACCTGCGCACGGAGGTGCTCCAGCTGTCTCTCCAGCTCGTGCCGCTGCAGTTTCTTCTCGGCGACCAGCTCCAGCGTCTTGGCCAGCGGCAGGTTGAGGCTCGGGTTCTCGCCCGGCTGAAGCAGCTCCCGCAGCTCCGCGATCCTCTCCTCCAAATCGGCGATCCTGTCGGGCAGCTCCCGCAGCGTGGCCGTCTCCGTCTGCACGGCCTCGTACTTCCTGCTCAGCTCCCGGCCCTTTCTCTCCAGCTCCTCGACCGTGTCGGCGACCTCCATCTTGAGCGCCTTGAGCTGCGCCTTGGCCGCGGCGTTCTGCTTCTCCAGCTCGACGTTCTCCTGCGGCGTGACGATCAGGGGCGGCTCCCCGACGATGGCGCGGATGAACTTCTCCTTGGTCACCTGCTCGACGTAGGAGAAGCGCAGCTTCGCGAACAGCTCCTTGTAGTGAGCCAGGTCGGCCTCCAGGCTGGCAGGCGTCGCGTCCAGGGACGAGCTAGACACGTCTGAGGTGCGGGCGGTGTTGGCGTCCTGGCCTGCTTGCGGAAGCGCCGAGCATATCGGCTCGCTGAGTTTAAGGATAGAAATCTCATGATTTGATTGGAGGTCCTCCAGCTCGTGAAGCACCTGCGCGGCCTTTTTTGCTGCCATGGCGCGTGTTGTCTGGCTCACTTGGTGGCTGGCTGGCTCGCGCTCTGGCAGGCCTAGTTGTTTGAAGTGGAAGGGGTGGAGTCCGCCTCAATGTTTCGACACCACAAGGACTACTGCCCTTACAGGTAACGAGTGTGGTTCTGTCAAATTTATGAACAATCTCCGTTGGGCCAGTGTTTTCAGGCTGCAGATTGGATATTGTTGTTTCTGTGCTGCTACCACGGTGCATGTTTGTGATGAGTAAGGCGTCGCGGGTCTTCGCGCTGAGTTAAACTATTTACAATGCCCGAAGAGGTCTAGCGGCTCGTGACTAGAGTAGCCGCCGGTGGTGCACGATATCGGCAAGATCACTGTAGTCTCGAGTCTGCCTTCTCAGTCACACACGACTTTCCTTCCTGCCACAGACTGGGCTGCTGCATTCTTCCTTGCACAATACTGGAACGTCCCTGCGCTTACTTCATTATGGGGAACGACGACATGCTTACCGACGACCATGTCGCGGAGCTCCTCGCAAGAGAAGCTAATGACTGCTCCTTGAAATACTCGACCATGGGCATGGAAGCCTACACCTCGACAGCCTCCAGCTCCAGGTTCGCAACACTCGACACCTTCGCAGCTTTACCTTTCGGCCGCTGATACATCGTCTCTAGACCAGCCAACAAGGCCAAACCCAACACCCGATTCCTGCGAAACATCATCAAGGGCACCGAACACCACAACAAGACGCTCACGGCGAAGGAACAGGCCGACTCGCAAGCACGCTTGAAAGAGCTTGCCGAGACGGAAGAAAAAAAGCGCCGAAAGTACAAACCGACTGCCAACGAGATCCGTGGTCGCCAGTTGGGGAACATCGCTGCCCTGCTACAAGGGCAGCCGGCCCAGAAGAGGAGGCGTGCTGCAGCAACCGACGAAGAAGCCACAGATCTGCAGAAAGCCCGAGCCGCAGAGGATGCGCGAAGACTTGCCGACACAGCGGCAGCTCGGAAACGAGCGCGCGACAAAGACGGCAAGCGGAGGAGGTCCTTGGAGCGGTACGACGCGCGCAGAGGCCGCGACGACGATGCGAGAGAACGTTCAAGGCGCGCGAACACGTCCTCTGGCGACGAGAGCAGCCGGCCCGCAGACGACCGAAAGAGGAGGCGACGCCGGTCCCGGTCACGGTCCCGGTCTCCCCAGAGTAGCCCAAGAAAACACCGCCATCGTTCACCACTGAGGGGCAAGGAGAAGGAAAGGAGCACACAAAGAACGCACGCCCGGTCAGACGACACTAAGGAGCCAAGGGATAAGGCGTCGCAACGTGCACAGAACGAAGACGATCTTGCAGACTCAGATCCACTTGAGGACTTGATCGGCCCAGCGCCTCCCCCGAAAATGCCTCGAGGCCGTGGGGCGCTGCGCGGTGTCTCGGGTATGGACAGCAGATTCTCCTCCGACTATGACCCAAAGTCCGACGTGCAGACGGAAGATAAAGACGGCCGCGATGATTGGGACGACGCCTTAGAAGCTTTGAGGGATAGGGCCCGTTACAGGCAGCAGGGTGCCGACAGATTACGCGAGGCCGGCTTCAACGAGGACCAGATCAAGAAGTGGGAGAAGGGCGACGAGAAGAGCATCGACGACGTGCAATGGACCAAGGCCGGGGAGAAGCGGGAGTGGGATCGCGGTAAAGACGGCGACAAGGAGGTCGACGAGTGACACCCATGGACATGAATTTGGCGATGGAAGGCCTGGGTGGCACAAGTGTTCTCAACTCCTTGGAGTTTGTTTGACTGTCCTTACTATAGACGGTGTTGGATGGGCCGTCATGTTTCACGAACTTGCCACCAGCTGCTCACTCGCTCTCTGGCGGGGGCATCTCTGGGAATCCTAGATGTGGAGTGCATCCGTCTTGGACTGTGCTATACAGCGCCTGCAGTTAATCCTGTTGGCTCGGCCGGGGGCGGCATTTCAGGATGCTGCTGGCCTGACCCGGAGAGACACTCCGGCCCGGAACGGCCCCAGTGACTCTGGCCCCAGTGACGATGACGAGTGCTAATTATGTAGAACCCAGGAAAGGCAAAGTTGCAATCCCAAGACCATGGACCCTGGGATAAAGCAAATCGCACAACTGCTTTGCAGATTCCCATTGTGAATGCGCATGTCGCACCGAAACCGGCACAGACATGGATGCGCATGTGACAGGGCCTAGGCTTGACTTCTTAGCGTATGACGTAGCGCACCCGAGTTTGGAGAAAACGATGGAAAACCGCGACTCCACGCGCCAGCGCAGCGGCAGGGAACCCACCCGCACAACAGCAGCGGACCTTCGAGAAAAGAATTCTTCCGTCTCCCTTGCGACACAACCATCCCAACGGCGGGACTTGCGCTTTGCTGTCGAAAGTATCTCCAGCCTCATTCCAGCCCCCAAGGACAGCCACTCGGAGAGCCGCGCTGCGTCCCCAAAGACAGTCAACATGGTGTACGTGCGGCAGGACAAGCTTCCCGGCCTCAAGGAGTACAAGTACTCGGGCGTCGACCACTCGCTCGTGTCGAGGTACATCCTCAAGCCGTTCTACACAAATGTGGTCATCAAGTGCTTTCCCATGTGGATGGCGCCCAACCTGATCACTCTGACCGGTTTCTCCTTTGTTGTCGCCAACTTCTGCACGTTGCTGTGGTACAACCCGACCCTCGACCAGGACTGCCCGACGTGGGTCTACTACAGCTGGGCCATCGGCCTATTCCTGTACCAGACCTTCGACGCCGTCGACGGCTCGCAGGCGTGAGTATCCCCAGTGGCCCCAGTGCCTGCCAGTCCTGTGAAGGAGAATCGGTGCTAACGTTGCTCCTGCTCGCGCAGACGCCGGACAGGACAGAGCGGCCCGCTCGGGGAGCTGTTCGACCACGGCGTCGATGCGCTCAACACCTCTCTGGAGGTTCTTCTTTTCGCTGGCAGCCAGAACATGGGCCAAGGATGGACCACGGTAGCGATATTGTTCTGCTGTAAGTCACTCATGCAAAGAGACCCGGCCCACTTCTGCCAAAACACACGAGTCTCGGGACCCAGTGTTGGACTCCAACTGACATTGCGTCCTCGCAGCACTCCTTACCTTCTACGTCCAAACCTGGGATGAATACCACACCAAGACCTTGACCCTGGGCATCGTCAGTGGGCCCGTCGAGGGAATCTTGATCATCTGCGTAATCTATGCGCTGACTGGATACTTGGGCGGCGGGCACATCTGGACCTACTCAGCCCTGGAGACCATCGGCGTCTCGAAACAGCCATGGATCCCAGACTTTGTCTACAACATGTCCTTCTCGCACTGGTACATGGTCCAGGGCTTCGTGGTGCTGTGTCTCAACACCGTTGAGTCGTGCCGCAATGTCATCAAGGCGAGGCGAGCCCGGGGCGACCGCAGCCGGTACGCGCTCGTCGGCCTGGTGCCGTTTTTCGTCACCTGGGGCCTGATCATCGCGTACCTGCTGCTGCAGCCCAACATCCTGCACAACCACCTGGTCCCCTTCGCCATGTTCTGCGGCATCGTCAATGCCTACTCGGTCGGGCAGATGATCACGGCACACCTCGTGAGGCTGGATTTCCCCTACACCAACGTCCTGGTGCTGCCGCTGGCCTACGGCGTCTTCGACTCGCTCGGCCCGTGGTTGCAGTTTGAGTTCGGACGCCCGTGGCTCGGTTGGCCCAGCGCTCTGGGCGACGACGTGTACCAGGTGGCATACATGTTCCTCATGCTGGGTGTTTCTATTGGTGTGTACGGGTCCTTTGTCGTCGACGTCATTGTTACGATCTGTGACTACCTCGACATCTGGTGCCTGACAATCAAGCACCCGTATGTGGAACCGCAGACAAACGGGAAGAAGACGAAGTAAGCAGGAAGTCGAGGCGGTGATGGCACAGGATCGGGTTTTGTTTCCGAGGCCGGTCTTCTACAATCCACATCACGGCGCACGAAGTGCATGCTCTTGAGAGTGTGCGAATTATTGGTCGGCGTCTTTGGGCCGAGACTCACCGATCGCCGACGAAGAAACGGTTATAGCTTATATACGAGACATGATGATTTTGGGACTGGGCGGGAGTCGGTAGAGCACGTTTGGCTCCAGCAGTGGAAATGATCAATGGGCTTTTGTGGCGTCGGCATCGTGAAACGGGGCTTTGGTTGATCTTCTGTTTTGATCAAACGAAGCACGCGGAGCACATGTAATGATTCGGGCGGGTTTCTGAATTACGATACAACTTAATACGAGACTATAACCCTTCTCTTCCAACAAACTGCCGAATGCCAACAAGCCAGCCAATGCCCTCGGAGGCGTCCCGGGCAAGCGACACTGCAGTCATCGCTGATTGATTCGGGCCCGATGCTGCCACAAACAAGGGAGAGGATGGAAGATAGAAAAATGCATCGCTTCCCTGCGCAGAGTAAGAATGAATTACGGCTAAATAAAGGATTTTGCTCCGGCCCCATAATCGAGAGTCCCCAAAAGGATATGCCCAAATCGGATGGATGCTCCCTTAAACTAGTAGAGTTTATCGAACTTCACGCCCGCGTCAACGAATCCTGCTGCTCCCATGACCCCGCCACCACCCTGTCCATCCAGATTCCGTCCACGAGCCGGTTGTCTAGGTATGCAAGCGAGTTTCGTGTGTTTTCCGTATTTCATGCTTTCCATCCTGGCGATGTGCTCGCCCGTGTGCGTTGTGCTCTTGTTGAAGGATTCGGGCAACAGTCAGATACTGACCACGCCAGGTCTCGGGGCAGCTGGCTGGCTGTGAAGGTACTCGTCCCTCGGCTTCTCATCAAAGCGTGCAAGCGTGTCTGCAAAACGACCCTCGATCACGAAGGACTTGGTGAGCCTTCCGACTGCCTGGCGGCTAATGCCTCCACATCGTCGATAACTCAGATTATCCCTCAGAGCAGCTCGTCGCTCCCGGAAGCGACGCTCTGCTCGATGGCTTCGATGATGTCTCTCTCCTCAAACACCGGCCCCTGCCCGTCACACTTGGCCAGGTGCTTCAGCCGGTTGCTGATGTCCGCGATGTCGACCAGGCCCCTCTTGTACAGGTCGTGGCTGATAATGTAGTCCCACGTCGCGCCGGCCGCGTAGAGCCGCTCGCCGCTGTCACTGGTGACGATGCGGTGGCTTGGGGTCTTGTTTGGGTGTTGGGATAGGACGTTTGTGTAGAAGTCGGTCGGGTTATACTGCAAGGGCCCGGTTGTGACCGGCGCGCCGCCGTGGCCTGGCGAGTGGGCCCCGTTGATCGAAGAGGTCGCCTTCAAGATCTCGTTCTCCGTGCTCATCTTCTGGAGGTCGCGCTTCAGCTTCTCGTTCTCAGACGCGGTCTCGTGCTGCGCGGCTTCCAAGGAGGCGAGTTTCGCCTCGAGGTCCTTGACATGCCGCTCTTTCCGTTCCCTAAAGGCTCGCTGGCTACAAAAAGGCACGAGAAGTCAGCGCGAGCACATCATCATAGGCAGTGTGCCGGGCCAGCAGATTCATATGGAGTGAGGACCTCGCTTCAAAATCTCGGTGGGAGGGGGTGCACGAGGCGGCCCGGTTCCTGCAGGGCGGGCCAATTGCGGTCGCACTTACGCAGCACGATTCTGGGCCTTGCGCCTTGACTGGGCGGGTGTTAAGTCATCTTCCTCAGCGGAGTTCGACCCTTGGCGGCCAGCATCAAGATCCGCAGCTGGGTCCGACTTGGTGCTCAGAGACAAACCGTCGGGCTGTGATGGCTTGACCGCATTGGCAGCAGCGCCATTTACGCCGCGGTGCGTGTGAGACTGGCCATTATGGGCGCCAGGGTGTTGATTTGGCGGCGTAGGGGGGCCAGGAAAGGCAGGCGCCGGGTTGAACTGTGCTGCGTATTGATCAAAGTTTTGGAACTGTTCGCCAGGGTAGTGGTCAAAGGCATCCTGAGTAAGAGATGTGTAAGCCATGTGAGGCAGCAGGGCGAGGCACTAGCGGTGTGGGCTGCAGACATTTGAAGGCGGAGGAGGAGGAGGGGTCCAGGAAAAGCGGGCTCGGAAGAGCCGCATCATACACAACTTGAAGTACGTAGGAGACAACAGGTGGTTGTATCTGGGGACTCACTGGTGGCGACGTGGTGTTGAAGTCCTCTGAACCGGCCGAGTTGGAATGTGAGGGCGTCAGAGGAGGGATGGTGATGGGGAACTGGTGATAGGGCGCCTGGGCCCCCGCAAAGTATGCTGCCTGAGAATAATCCATGTTTGCCCACGAGCGAAAGCCTCCACGACAGAGTGTTCTGGTCTCCTGGCCGCTCTCCTTTCTGGTGTACAACAGGTGGTATGAGGGGTCGCGAGAAGCCGTGCTGGACGACAGTGAGTGGATATTGCTGGTCAGCGATGCGTCCTTCAGCTCGTCAGTCGAAGTAGCAGTCCGAACTACGGCTAGATGTCCGGGGTGTGCTGCAGGTGGTGGGGAGGCATCATTTATGCGCTGGGCATTCGACTTAGATATACCTGGTCTACTCCACCGCCCCGGCGGAGGGAAACGTGCCTATGGGCCCAGTCTAGCTTCCTGGAAGCCGGCACCCTGGAAACTAGGAGAAACCGCCATCTAACCTTAAACCTGCCCTGTACCTGGACCTGGCTCTGCGGCACCATGTGCACCATGTGCCGCTGATGGACCTGGGTCTGTCCTCCGAGCCTCGACCATCGAGGTTTGCCCGGCCGAGGCTTGCGGGGTCTGGGCACCCTCAGGCGTGCTGGCGTGGCATCTTCTGCCAGATGCCAGTTGCCAGATGCCAGGAGGCTGACGGCCCCAGATCAAATCGACGGCTGCCTGGGTGCTCGCAGGGCGGGAGACGAGATTTTGCCACGCGCCTATTCCAAACGCTGGTCAGCCCGCCACCCGTAATAAGGCACGTTGCCCGGTAGGATTCCCATTGCGCGCCACGCAGCGGGCCGCGTCTCTGATACCCAGCTATTCCGCCGTGTTGTACAGGGTGAGATGGGACATTGGTGCACTTGAAAGCTGGCATGGGTTGGCTATGTCTGTATCAGCGGTTGCCCAAGCTCCTTGTTGAGAGTTAATTTTAGGATTCGGTTGAACGAGGCGTGTCTCGCCCAGGAAGATTCTGGGGGCTGGTGAACTGAAGCGCGAGAGTGTTTGCCAATACGGCAGTGCAAGTAAGCCGATCAACAATGTGCAGAATATCTGCCAGCCAGGCAGGCCCCAACGTGATCACTTGGGGTGCAACATGAAGCCCATGCCGGCCTTCACCTTGTGCTGCTGTGCGGGCCCCCGGGATGCGAAACGCGGTCACCAGGTCCGAGAAGCCTGGCTACGCATAGCTACTGGCCCAATCCTTCTCAGAGAGGCGTCCTGGGCTTGGTGTAAGCGCACAGCGGCGAGCTATGTGTGTCCCGCCCTGCCAGAGTAGAAGGACTGTCGGCTGATGGGCCAGTGGCAGACAAGGAGCTGGAACCTTGAAAGATGCAGCCCACCTCGAACCGCCATTGGTGCCGGGTAAACTCAAGATAGCAGCACTTGTGTGGATTGCCCAACTTCTGCGTCGCAGCAGGATTGAAAGATTTGGACTAAACCATACAACGATTCAGTCGCACAGGTGTCGAACTGTGTCTAGCATCCCAGACACTCACTACTAGTAGACTACCTAGTCTTGTTGTGGGTCCTGTGTCCGATGCAGAACGTTCACCCACCGACCGATGGGCGCACTCAGCTGGCTTCTGATCGACAGTTCCCGGGGTTGTGGAGCCTAGAGGATACAAGCTATTAGCGAGACGATCGTCACTAAGTCACCAAGGCGCCAAGCTCCTGGACGAACCTCTCCCAGGTTTGACGTCGTTCCTACGACGGATTTTGGCTGTGGAGTCTTTGATTACGCTGTCCTCGGCTGCCCCTATTGACAGCGTCTCTACTCATACATCCATACATGCACGTCTGACCGACTTGCCTGAGCCGTGACGATTCGACCGGCCCAGACTGGAGGCCGGACGAGTTGCTCGTCAAGGAAACAATGTCCCCTTGGGTCTCCTGAACGTTTTTTTCTCGTAAGCGCCTCACATTGCGGCCAGCAGGGCGAGTCATCGAGTACCGCACCTCTAATAGAATCAAGCATCTTCTAGCGACGGGTCTTCGGTCTAGACACGACTGGCCTGTGTGCTCCTGAGATTGCTCTTTGAGGTGTGTCGCCCGGAACCTTTCCAGTTTTGCTGTCAATTGTGAGCTGATACTGGGGTAGGACGAGCCCGTAGGCTGGCCGAAGTCTGCCTGAGCCTCAGCAACTTTCGGAGCACACTTGAATACAACGTGGAATGATCCACGGGATGAACAGTCGCCATCGTATTTGCTTTGCACCACCTCTTCCCCGTTGAGGCTTGGTTTGTGCCGTTGGCAAGTGACGTGATTGCTGCCTCTCTATCCCCATTTATCACGAATGCCAGTGCTAGCAGAGCAGTTCAACGCGATCCTCCTCCACTCCGCAGCCACCCGCCGCGCATTAGGCGCGGTCTTACCGGAATGCTTGACAGGGTTTGACTGTTCGATATCAGGGCTGTATGAGAACCTCTCCCCCCTCCCCACTTATGAGGATCTAGGCATGCTGCTCTTGCTATGGAGGCGCTGCCGAAGCGAGCCTAGTGGTCGCGCGCCGTTATCAATATTGTCATTGCCTATGTCATCTGCAGCCGACCGCCAGGAGGCGGTGAATTCAGCATTCCACATGTCTTGAACTCTCTCCCGAAGCTTTCCCTCTCAAAAAATGTCAGAAATGGGGTTCCGTCTCGCGTTATGGGGCACCCAAAGGGCATCGCCAGAGGAGGAGGCGGCTAGTTGAGTGGCGGGTAATGGCAATGTGTTCCAGTCACGACTTGACGTCTGGTGGCATGTCCCAAGGTACGCCCGCCTCTTGGAAGCAAGCGTTAAAGCGTCACAGCCCACAGCCCACATACCATCCTCTTTATGCATGGAATCCGCCCCATGCTCCCGCTTCCACTTGTTGCCATTGAGGTCGGCGTCGGCCCGCAGCAACATCTTCATTGGGGGCCGCCGCTCGCCGTCGTTGTGGCTATCGGTCTTTTGGCGCCGTGGCAGAATGCCATGGAGAGGCCGCGAGAGCCGTGGGTTGGCCCAGTGGTTGAGCAGCATTCGGATGATGGCAGCGGCGGCGGCACGAACTCTAAGAGAGGTACCGAGTGCCAGAGACGCCGTCAATGCTGGCATCTCTAAGCAGCGCGCCGCCTTTGTGGCTCAGCAGATATTTAACAAGGGTCCGGATGGCTCAGAGGGTGGCAGGTCAGGCCGTCCTGAAGTCCGATCTGGCCCAGTAGGTGTCGTCTCGCCGGGCCTCATACCACGCGCCTAGCCTCGTCAATGGAGCCCTCCTCGCAGGCTAGCAGGAATATGCGCATTCGGCGGGCACCTTGGATCCCAACCCAGTGGCTTGCCTTGTGCAGCGGCGGCGGGAGCGAAGGGTCGTGCCCCCTGCCGAAGTGGCCCTTGAGCTCCCGTCGGATGGGCCAGATCCTCGCGCTGTTTCATCTCGTACATGATGTTATCCAGCTCCTCCTGGTCGGTCGGGTGTTATTTCTCGCGGCTGTGTAGAGCCTGCAGCCGATACTGGAGCTCATCGTGCATGCTGTCTTGGTTGTCACAGATCAAAGTACGAGTGGTGCGGCTTTGGGGGGCTTGTGTCGAAGCCGTCATACAGAGTCACCACGATTCAACGCGTGCCTGGCTGTCAGGAAAGAAATCGATCGGTCAGCCTGGAGCTCAAGTGAACATGTCAGACCTACAGCTTGGAAGTAGAGGCAGTCTCGAGTCACTCAAAAGTGTTGAGCTGGGTGAAGTGGTGATGCAAGCGCTCTGACTGGACGAAGCTACTCACTCACTTCACTCGCCCACTTCGTTCCTACTGCAGTGATTGTGAGGAAGCTGTTCACTTTTGTGGAAACCTCCCCTCGCTGGACAGAAATGAGGCCTGCAGCTTTTGGGAAGGCAGCGGGAAGTGAAAGAACTACCTGACCTACTTACTCTCAGTTTTGGCCAGCTGGTTGGGAAGGCACACACACAAGCGCAACTGACTGACTTCCAATCGACTTTTGAACTTGAGAACTTCCTTCTCGTCTCTCGCCATCTCACGCAGGCAGGTTTATGCTGTTCCTGGCTCTTCTTTCTGTCACAAGCATCTCTACCCCTCAGCATCTCTGGTCGTGTCCAGTCCACTCCCTCGTTCTCTCCCGCCTTCTGCCCGCTCACTGTGGTCAACCCACCTGGATTCAAAGAGCTAGGAAGCTGTCGTCCACCCACTCAAGGTCAGTCAGTCTACCAGTCAGTCTACCAGTCAGTCGCCCAGCCACTCTCAAGCCGTGCCCTCGACCGTCCTGTCCTGGTCCCCCTCTGCTCCATCCTCGTTCCTTCTTTCCTCCCTCCCATTCATGAGAAGCCCCCAAACTCACATCATTCACTCCAGCCCGGGGAACACTGCTCGCCGCCTTCGATCCCATCTATTCAGTTACTCTTTCCATACGCATGTCCTGTTTCCAAGTCAGATTTCCAGTATCTAGCATAGCAAGCGTGTAAGTTGCAGTGGCCTCGACATCACCAGAACTTCACTTGACTGACTGAATGACTGACTGACTGACGGCAGGAACAGTCAGTCGGTGGCCTCGAGTGGAACATGACACCGCCCATGTCTACCTCCAGCACAACAACGGTCCCTCCCAAGGGTCAAGCAGCACAGCCAACCATTTACACCACTGCTGGCACTGTCTACATCCCAACTGCCACCCCCCTTCAGCCACCCTCCCGGAGAGGTCGTGCCTCGAGGTGGGCTCCTCCTACCCAGGCAGAACTAGCCGTGTTCAACAAGTCTGTCCTCGCCAGCTTCCCTTCCCACCCAAACCGCTCTCCTCCCACCACCGCTTCAACCCTGAAGCACTACTCTCCCCTGCAGCAGAATAGCGACCGTGCCGTTGAGCCTCACATGCGCTTGTCCGTCACAGCCCGGCCCCTTTCCGAGTCCTCCTCCACCCTGTCGCTCAATAGTGCGCCGTCTCTGGGACACGCAAACGGCCCAGCCAATAACGGTCACCTCTCTGACGACATGCGCCTCGCGGATGATGACAAGGATGAGGAGGAGCTGAGCCGAATGAGCGCCTTGCCTGTGAGAACCATCACCAACCTGGCATCCTACCCAAACAAATCCCAGAAGCTGGCCCAGAAGGCCCTCGACCGTGCACGAGAGGCCATCAATGCTGCCGCCGAGGCCTCCCGTTCCCTGAGCCCCGGTGTCCCCCAGAATGGTGCCCAGAGGTTTGATGAGCCGGGAATCAGATCAGCTTCTGGGAATACCGATCGAGACTGGCCCCTTCCCTCCGGTTGGATCACCAAGCACGACCACCTAGCCAACTTTACCAGGTCCAGTGTTCTCTCCAGTGGCCCAGGAGCGCCGCAGCCTCTGACAGCTGGCCCACCGGGTCAGAGACAGTACAAGCCCTCTACTTTGGAGGCCACTTTCCGAGCTCTGCAGTCGGGCACTCAGAAGCCTCTCTCCTCCGGAACCGGTGACGACCACTTCGTCAACAACCTTCCCTCGACGGCTATGGGGAAGTCGGCAAAGGCGACAGTGGCGTCTCGACCCCAGTCTCCAAACCAGTCAGCCCTGTCCAGTAAGGACTACTTCGAAACCTGCGAGCCGACCGTCAAGCCTACGACCAACATGGTGCTCCGCTATGATTCTACGCAGCCACGCCGAGGCACGCTTGATACACTTTCCCCCGAGGCAGTCAGAGGATACTTTCCTGATGGATTTCCCCCAGATATTGGCCCCCCAATCGTGCCCTTGCTTTCAACCAGCGCCGGGCGCCCGGAGGGCCGCTTTCCTCCCACTCCAGAGGAGCTTCGGCTGAGAGATGCTCGGTCCAAGATCGCCTTCTACAGTGCCACTCAGGATCTTGGAAAGACTCTAGATGCGAGAATCGCAGAGGCGGAGGCGAAACTTCGAGATCTTGGGCTCGGCATCGAAAACACTGGCGAACGTGCCGCAGCTCGCAACGCAGAGATTGACGTTGTACTCAACTCCTCTATGCTTGGTCAGCCAAGGCACGACTTCGACATAGAGTCTGTGAATGAGTTACCAACTCACGAGGCAGCCACACCGCTTGTCAACATGGCCTTTTCGACTCTGCTCAACTACTGGGCTGACGGCCAGCTGATGGACATTCCAACTGGCTTTGGAAAGATGAAGGACAACAAGATCTAAGCCTACAGCAGAAGTATGTGTGCCACTTACAACCTGCATGCATTGGCATTGGACACTCGGCCCTATCGTGTGTCGAGTGGTCCGCGAGGAATAAGATAGCAACGCCAGGGAGAAGAACAAGGTTGTCGATATTCGGGGAACGTCATGCAGAGTTTTTGGCCAAGAGATCCCTGATGGAAATGGCTCTTTTGGAACAAGCCCGGGTCGATGAATACGATTTCCTTGTGCGACCCTTAATTGGGGCACCACAACCCCGAGCTTGAGGAACCGGCATGCGAAAAGTTTGGCGAAGGGATGACTTAGTCTTTAGGAGATCTGCTGCTTGAAATGGCCCTACTTCCGTCTATCCCTTCCGGTTTGGAATAGGTGAGCATCGGATACGTTTCGCAAAAAGGAAAGTTGAGGAATACGGACAGATTACGTAGAGAACAGACAGCTTACAGCAATACTCAGATATAATTCGAGACTGTCTTCCCTCATGGCGAGGCGTGCTTTGATATCTGCGAGCATCTTCCCATGAGATTGTTGTCTGTGTAAAGACTGACTTCACGGCTCGCCTGTGGGAGCTGTCAAGCTGAAGGCAGAGGAGTCGATATCGTTGAGTACTAAACCACAGGAAACGGGGGAGTGAGTCCCGATTCCTTTTGTTCTTGCAGGATTGTGGTGGTGAACAGACCAGTGACGATCCAATCCAACTTCCGAACTTTGCTCGTGAGGGATTTCAAGCAGCTGGAAAGGACTCACTTCGACGTAGGATATTGTAGGACAGTCTCAAGCGACGTGGCAGGGGTTTGTCTCATGAAGCTACCTAGGTACGGTGACTTGGGAGGGCCGGAGCGGGCATCAAGTAATCAGCCCTTTGAGTCTCACAAACACATATAAAGGGGAAAGGCAGACATAAAACACATGACACAGCGTTGACGTTTTGGTTTCGACGGTCTCATTTCGCACGCCCCGGCCACGCCCCAGCTGGTCTTGTCACATAAACTCCACGCGGTCATCTTCAGGAATCATCAGCCTTGCACAAAGCCTCAGTCATCACCGCCCGGGGGCCCAACAGAGTGCTAAACTTTGGTTTTTTTTTTTTTTTTTTTTTTTTTTTAATTTTCTCAAGCTGTCTATCCTGCCTGTTGCTTCTCGGGACCTCAAGCTAGACAGTCAAAGACCTCTCCAGGAGCTCCTGAGCAGCAGCGTTTCTTCGTCATGATAGACCCGTCCAACCTCATTTATACACACGCCGCTTCGTCCTCCCATATGCACGCGGAATTCGCCCCATTGTCCCAAGTTCACCCTTCCCCGCGTGTGGAGAGACGCGATTACTGCGTTGTCTAATCCGCCTCTACCTAGCTCCTGCTCTTTCATCTTGGTTTGGGAATCGTTGAGGCTAAGGTGCCTCCCAGAGTGAAATGGAGACCGAAAGCGACAAACGAAAAACATTTTGCGTATAATTCGTGGATGGGCCCCGTCGAAAATGGACCCGCCCCGCTCCAGTGTCGCGTAAAAGGAAAAAAGGCGTATCTCAAGATCCAAGGCCGTTGCCAGCGAATATGCAAGGTGGCGCCAGAAAGTCGGGTTTTCGAGTTGAAATTTGGGCTGAAAGTACGCCGTTGTTTGTCATAGGGGGCCCGATGCATCCTTTAAACGCCAGTGTCGACATCCAATTGAAGAGGTGAAAATGAGAAACGCCTGTCATAATCGCAGAATGCCATCCAGCTTGACCGTACTCCCGCCTGACATAGACAGGACTGAAACCTAAAAGCTTCAAGATGCGGAAAGATATTGCCGGACGAGCCGAATGGGTATATATATGTATGGCCTTGGCTAGGGGCCGATTAAGACCGAAGTGAACAGCGAGCCCGAGCCAAACTTTTCGAGGCTGGGTTCCTGATATGCAAATGCCGGGAAACAAGAGCCAAGCAACCAAGGTCTATGGTCAGAAGATAATAAGGGGTGGAGGAGAAGCGTATAGGTGAGTTGAAGGCGAAGTCGTACTTGACTGTGATATGAATCACAAGCCCCCCGGGTAAGCGCCAACCCCGCGGCGAGGTCCGCGACCACCGCGACCACCGCCACCAGGTAACACGAAGTCGGGGTTCCCGTCTAGGAGGACATCACGCGGTGGCTGTACTGGTCTCCGGGGTGGCACCGCCCCGAAGCCGCCCATTGGGGGCGGTGGGTTGTTGCCCGGCCAGTTGGGATTGATTCCTCTCTGAGATATTGAGGTGAACGTTGATCGTTCCGACTCAGCTGGGCTCCGAGCTCCCTCAGGAATGCTGTCATAAGAGTTGTCAGTCTCGAGTGCCGGAGGTGTCGGTCTTTGAGCGGGAGTGGCCACCATTGGAGGCTCGGCAAAGCGAGGATCTATGTCTTCGACATAGGATGTCTCTTGCGGGGCTGGACGGGGACTTCCGGTGTTTTGTCTTGGGTTGCCGGCTGGAGGCCGCAGTGGAGACGGCACTGCCGACTGATGTTGGGCAGCGCTCTGGTTCCAAGCAGCGCGCACGGGGACGTATTGCCTTGTAAATTATCAGCACTGGCCATCACCTCGCCTCGCGCCGCACCAGGATCACTTACTCGTCTGGTTGGCTATATCTGCTGCCCTCGCTCATGACGGTGTCGTGGCGGCGTGCTGTATCTCGGCCCTGCTGCAGTCCCACCATGCCGGCGATGTCGGCGTCACTATCACTGAGACCAAAGCTCTGCTGGTCATGTGAGGGGCTGCCAGGCGCACGCATCGGCGTAGCCCGACCAGGAATCCCATTGTCGGCCCTAGGTAATGGTGGTGGCGACTCTGCCCTTGGGAGGTCGCTCTCCCTGCCAGGGCTGTACGCCTCGTAACTATTTCCCGTCGACACGCTCGGCATGGACGGATTCAGATTGTTCATCTGGTAGCCAGGAGCCGAGGGAGGGCCCGGGGACTGCTGTCGGGCGCCGTAAGGACCGCCGTAGTCAGCAGCGGGGGAGCCCCTGCGGTCGTAGGGTCCGGAATCGTAGCTCGGCGGCGGCGGCGGCGGCCGACCGCCTCGCATCATAGGCCCGCCATAGCCACGTGGTGGCGGCCCATAACCCCCTCGGTTCGGAGGTGGCCCGTAGCCGCCTCGGCCGCCTGGTGGGCCATATCCTCCCCTTCCCGGGCCGGGGCCATACCCGCCTCTTGGAGGGCCGTATCCACCGCGGCCACGGTAACCACCTGGGGGCATGCCGCCACGCCCTCGAGATCGCTGGGTCTCGGTTGATGGCCTTCGCATGCCATAAGCATCAGGAGGCGGGTTGATGGGGTTGCCAAATTGGTCCCTCAAAGGGGCACGTCGGGGACCAGGTCCGATGGGGCCATTGTACATGGTTTCCGCACTGTTCAACTCCATGGGCACGTTGTTGGGTGACCTGTCTGACGGACTGCGTGCCGTCAATGGAATACGCTCGTCGCTTATGCGGTCGTCCTTCTTCTCGAACGAGGCAAAGGCGGGCAGCTTGTCGTTGGCAGCGCCATTTGCTCCGCTGACGACGGGCATGGTTGGTTGTGCGGTACCCGGGATGGGGGCCTCCTTGGCCTGGCGGTTATAAAAGTTCTCCCCGCTCATCTCTGCATTCTCGTCGATTCTCTTCTTCCTGGCCTTCCTGTTGACTATTGTCCTACGCATGGCGCACGAGACCAGTGTGCTCAATGCGACCAGGATAGTCGCGGCGAGGACAAGGTATGAGCCAAAGGCCATATGGGGGACGAAGAGTAATACATCGATGAGGAAAGACAGCAGGCAGACGATCAAGTCGATAATACTGAGGATGAATACTGCGAGCAGATACCTGGAAGAGTGTGAGGGCGAGTGAAGGTGAGATACCACGGCCAAGACGAGCATGACGAGGGTAATTAAGGCAGCCACTGGATGCACAATGAGGATTGCCGACAGCGTCGACCTCGTCGAGCTGGGCAGATCGAAGTCACCTTCGTTGCCATTCTGGTTGATTGCAGCTGCGGTAGCTGTCAGTGGCCCGAGACAAGTGCTGTGGGGCGCGGCGGGACGGTAGTGCGAGGCCGTCTTGGGACTTACAAGTGTCGTAGCCTATCTCAATAGGACTGCATGTGCCTCCTTTACACCAACCAAAGACGCCAAAGCTGACACCGTCGAAGGAGCCGAGCGGTATGGCCTGTATGATTGGAGTGGAGAGGACCGAGATCAGGAGCAGGCCGAAGGCCAACAGGAGCAGGATCGTTAGGGGTGTGGCCGGTCGAAGCATCGTGACGGAGGTTGGCCGTCGGCTCGAGGCTCAGATGGACTTTGAGAGAACCGGGAGGCCGGGCCAGCGCCGTCAGGACGCGGCGAGGAAGGTAGACGCCAGTAAATCCAGTACCGGGGCGGCGTCCTATTGCGAGCGGTGGGCGCTTTGGACTGTGACGCGGACTACGATGGGGGCGGTAATGGATACAGCGCGTCGCGATAACATGGAGAGCGTCTATCTGTCGGATAATCTGGTAGGAGGCTGCTTCGGCTGGGGGTTCCAACACTGTTCAGGTGTTCGGCGTGTGCGGATTCGGTGTGCTGAATTGAATGCTGCTGCGTAGAGTGGGCGACGGAGGTGAAGCAGTGAGAGCGAGCGAGCGAGCAGTGGTCGGCAGCCAGAACGGGGCTGAGCGGTTTCGGTTTCGCGTCAAGTCCCCTCACGATGGCGCACTGTGTCTGCTCTAGTTCCCGTGAACCAGCCTCTTGGGAACGGCTTTATGGACAGGAAGCGTGTGGGTGGCTCCTTCGCCGGGGTGACGAAGGGATTGAGAGCGGCGGGAATTGATGGCGACCTGGTGGTCGGGACCGTGAGAGGGAAAAGAAGAGATCCGGGAGGGTGTAACAGATGGCGCAAGGTTGTGAGGGACCAGTTGACGGGAGACGGGCTGAACGGGCGACGAACGGTAGGCAGGCCTGGTAGGAGGAGAAACGCACCGACGCTCAGGAGACCAAGCAAGGCGAGTGCAACAGGGAAAAAGCGGGTACCCGGAGTGCTACACTAACAGCGTGCGGGCGGGCGAGCAGGGCGAGCAGGGCGAGCCAGGTGCCAGGTGCCAGGTGCCAGGTGCCAGGCTCAATGTGGGAACTCCAGAACGCCCCCCATGTGGGCCAAGTGGGTCAGGACCCTGGTTCAATTGAGTCCGGGTTCAATGTTGTCCAGCCCGGGTACCTAGCCAAGGTTGCTCTGTGAGGTCGTACCGCGCCAGGCAATGACTTTTAAATTTAGCAGGGCCAGGTACTATGTCGCTACCTGCCTGCACGCATGTACAGGGTGATACCCTGTTTTTTATCACGCTGGTATAAGATAGCTTTGACTAGAAGTAGGTATATATTTTTAAAACTTATTTTTTTAAAATTTAATTAAATAAATTAAAAAAATTATATTTGCCTTTTTTTTATAATTATAAGAAAAGGAGTAAACACTCCTTAATTATATAAGCTTTT